>CM077293.1:3429998-3650806 GCA_039654925.1 Anguilla pacifica
AGTGGCAATTGTGTGGGGAGACGGTTGGCCGCAGGAAAAAAAAACTAAACATTTCTACCAAGTGGAATGAAGAGCAAATGTTAGCTCCTGATTGGGGTGGCGTGGGGGGGATGCTGGGTTCTCGGATTCATCAGTGCAGCTCCTTGAGGCTGACTGCCTCTTATACCAGCGGAGCGGGGGAGGAGCAGGGGGGGGGGGGGGGCAGCGAGAATCCCAAACCTCAGCAGCAGGCGTTATGATTCCTGTGTGTCACACAGTGTGCAGATTTACGGCTGCACCCAAACGCTGGTCCCCAATATAAACGGCCACTCCATTCCATTCCAGACATGGTGTAGAGGGAGAGGCATGTGTGTGTGTGTGTGTGTGTGTGCGTGTGCGCGTGTGTGTGTGTGTGCGTGTGTGTGTGTGTGTGTGTGTGCGTGTCTGTGTGTGTGTGTGCGTGTCTGTGTGTGTGTGTGTGTGTGTGTGTGTGTGTGTGTGTGTGCGTGCGCGTGTGTGTGTGTGCTAGACCTGCAGTTACTGGACAGCAGAGGGGCCGGTGGCATGATTGGGACCTGAAAACTAAAACTGTACAAGATGTACAGCCATGACTCACAGCACACACAGCAGGACGCATACTGTAGCGCATACAGCCACGGAAGAGAAATGAGAACAGGAAACAAAGGACAGAGACAGAAATATGGAGAAGGAAAAGAACATACAGGAGATAGGGAAGGGAAGGGCTGGAGGGATGAGCGAAAGGAAAAGAGGATTATGGGAAAGTGCCGGAGAGGAAAAGCCTCTCGCTCCCTGTGGAGGAGGGAGATACGCGGCGCGCATGCGGGAGAAAGCGGAGAGATTAACAGAGAAAGTCTGGGAAGAGAAAGACAGGGAATTATGCATATATAGAATATGTAAATACACATTTAAGATTAGAGAGTGAAAAGAAGGAGAGAGGAAAGAGGAGAGAGGGAGGAGGGAAAACAGGGCGAAAGCTAGAACGTGGCGGGGGGGGGCCTCTCTCTCCCGAATACAGCCCTCTCTTTGAGCCCCCCCCCACAGCAGAGGGCCTGGCACGCACTCACACGCACCTTGGAGGGGGGCATCTCCGCATGGGGCGAACCTTCTGCATGTTTACAGTCCACATTCCGCGGTCACTTACGTTTTCCCCCAAGACGTCATTTTCTGTTAATTTGTATTTTTTGGTTTTTTTTAATTTAAGCTTTTGCGTCCCTCCCCTGCTCCACGGGGGCAGCGAGAGGGCTGACGGAACGTGACCACGCCCCCTTACCTTCATCGCAGTGGGGCCCACGGTAACCGGGGCAACACTTCCACTCCAGGGCGGTGACGGTCCGGTACGCCACTTTATACGACGGCCGGACCACCGTGCGGTAGCTGGAACACACAGAGGGGCAGAGGTGAGTGTGTGTGTGTGTGGTGTGTGTGAGCCTGTGTGTGTGTGTGAGTGTGTGTGAGTGTGTGTGTGAGTGTGTGTGTGAGACGTGTGTGTGTGTGAGTGTGTGAGTGTGTGTGTGTGTGCGTGTGTGTGTGTGTGTGTGAGAGTGTGTGTGTGCGTGTGTGTGTGTGTGTGAGTGTGTGTGCGTGTGTGTATGCGTGTGTGGGTGAGTGTGTGTGCGTGTTTGTCAGACAGTCAGACTCACCTGCCTCCAGAGCAGCCCTGGGGCCAGCGGCAGTTTTGGTAAACCCGCTGCAGCACCGTCCCGTTCTGCACCTGGCACGTCACCGTCTTCGTCACCGAGTGAGGACACCAGTTCCTGAGAGAGAGAGAGAGAGAGAGAGAGAGAGAGAGAGAGAGAGCGAGAGAAGAAAGAAAGAAAGCACAAGAGAATAAATTGCTTTGTGGCCTTTCAACAGAATTCGCCATTATTTGATAAGGATCCAGGAATCTGAATAAGTGCAGACTTGGAGAGAACAGCCAGGCCATCAAAAGCAGACAATACAAAAAAAAAAAAAAGAAAGGAAGAAAAGAAAGAGAAACGGAGGTTTGCCAAAGAATAAAGTTTGCTTTGTGGCCACCGCAATCCGGGAGGCGCGGAGACAGAGGTCCGCTCCCCACCGAACTGTAAAAGCGCACTCGTACTGTACAAAAGAAAAGCCCGAGTCAGGCATCGGGCCAGAAGAGACACGAGCGAGAGCACAGAGTGGGCGAGAAACGAGCGGTAAGAGATCCTAACCCTAACCACCGGCGCTGAACAGACCCGCTGACTGCACTGCTCCTCTTCCGGCCATCATAGCGGCTCAGGCTATAGATGGGGTTGGCCGCTGCAGTAACAGGGACCGGGAAGTGTTGTTTAAGGGAAAATGGTAGTCGGGTTTGTGACAGGGGCAGATAAATGGGCTCAGTGCACCTGCTCTGTACACAGAGCGGGGCGGGGGGTGGGGGTGGGGGGAGGGGGGGGGGCAGTCAGAGAGCCAGGTGGGAATACCTGAGCAAGCGGCCTAATGTAGACCTGTGCTACAGAGAGCATGCCACCAGTTTCCAAAATATAGATTAAAGCACGCATATGCACGCAGACACACACATGCATACATGCATGCACACACACGCACAGACACACACACATGCACGCACACACAGACAGACAGACACACACACACACACACATATGCATACACAAACACACACACACACACATGCATGCAGACACACAAAAACACATACATACATGCATACACACATGCACACACACATACACACTCACACACACATACACACATGCATGCACAGTCACAGACAAAAACACATACATACATGCATACCCACATGCACGCACACATACACACTCACACACACATACACACATGCATGCACAGTCACAGACAAAAACACATACACACATGCATACACACACACACTCACACACACACAAATCATCTTCTCTCTCATGCTTTGCACGTCTACATCGAGGTTTGATTCACTCCGGGTCCTGCTCTGCTCTCTTTTGAAATTCCTTTATCCCCCCCCCCTCTTCTTCTGTGGTGTTTACTCAGGGTAAATGGGCCGTGAGTGTGGGCCGGGTTTCACCCCATCAGCACACGTCCGCCGGCTCTTACTTTCGGGCTGCCCTCCGGCTGCGTACGGGACAAAGCGTCGGGGGTCCCCCCGGGGTGCGTTTCTCCCGCACGGGGAGGCGGGCCTAACCTCCTCTTTTTTAAAGTAAAATGAAAGGGCCCGTGCTGGGCCACCCGCTCCCCCCCCACTAAAGCCCCCCTTTCCCCAGGACGTCCCCAGGCTACAGGAGAGGAGCGGGGACTGAACCACCGGACTGAACCTCCAGACTGAACCACTGGACTGAACCTCCAGACTGAACCACCAGACTGAACCACCGGACTGAACCACTGGACTGAACCACCGGACTGAACCTCCAGACTGAACCACCGGACTGAACCTCAGGACTGAACCGGAGGTCGTGAGTCTGCAGAGGGAGGCCGGCGATGTGTGGAGGCGCTCCCAAAAATCGCTGAATCCGCCACTTCCAGGCGCCCCTCTCAGCCAGTCCTCCCCCCCACACACCCCCGCCCCCCCCTCCACCCCCCTCCTCCCTCCCCACGTCTTGAATCGACGCCAGGCCACACAGACTCCCGCTACAGAGAAGGCATATCTGGGTCCCATTAAGAGAAGGCCACAGCATGGCTTTTTTTTAAAAATGTGGGATGTATTTCGTGCAACAACAAAAAAAAAAAAAAAACCAAACAAAAAAAACCTCAAAGAAACTATTATACAGCGATTCCGTCATGTAACTCGTCCCAATGTACACTTTAACGAGCTCATGAAAGCCCCTGGAGCTCTCACACGAGAAACAGGGCACTTTGTTTGCACAACAAAAGCAGCCCCAACGACAAAGCCGATCAGCGGGAAGGCGTCTCAGGAAACTTAAGACGACTGAGCGAAAGGCACGTCGAGGAAAAGCAGCACAGACCACATCTATTAGCACAGATCACATCTATGAGCACAGACCACATCTATTAGCACATCCCCTCACATCCGCGCAGAAACAGAGCCGGTCCACATCAGCCACTCTGGGACACGTTATTCACCCGTGCTTCATGCGTCAAGTCAACCGAAATAAATCGAGGAAACACGGAGCGGCTGGTTAAGGGCTGTAATGTATGGGGCGGGGGGGCGGGGGGGCGGGGGGGCGGCTGGTTAAGGGCTGTAATGTATGGGCGGGGGGGCGGGGGGGGCCAAACACATGTTTGCAGTCTTTTATTAATAATGAAGTGAAGCCATGAAGCGATTAGCCTAGCAGGGCCCGGGCGACGCAGGAACCGCCGTGTCGACAGAGCACAACACGGAAAACAATTACTGCAGCCCGAGAGAGCGTGTGTGTGTGTGTGTGTGTGTGTGTGTGACAGAGAGAGAGAGAGAGTGTGTGTGTGTGTGTGTGTGTGTGCGTGTGAGAGAGAGAGAGAGAGTGTGTGTGTGTGTGTGTGTGTGTGTGTGAGAGAGAGAGTGTGTGTGTGTGTGTGTGTGTGTGTGTGAGAGAGAGAGTGTGTGTGTGTGTGTGACAGAGAGAGAGTGTGTGTGTGTGTGTGTGTGTGTGTGTGTGTGACAGAGAGAGCGTGTGTGTGTGTGTGAGAGTGTTTGCGTGTGCGTGCATGTGCGTGTGAGTGTAAGAGTGTACATGCATGCGTGTGTGTGTGTGTGTGTGTATGTGCAGCAGGTCAGACAGGTAGAGGGGTCTGAGCTGTACCCCTGGCACACCCTGCGCTCAGAAGCCGTTGCCCGGGTAACGACTCCAGCATGTGTGGGACGGGGCGTGAGGAACAGGAGCAGCGATGTGCGGTCGACAAAACCGACCGGAAAAATGCGAGCAATTTCCCAGCAGCAGTGGGCTTCGGTTACGAACCGACCGGGGCTCCACGTTTTCCACGGGAGGGGGGGGGACGAGGGCAACTCGGGGGGGCAGTTTACCCCCCTCCCTCACCGGCCGCTGCTGTTCTACTGCCCCACTCATCCGGGTGAATATCCCCCCACCGTGACCCTCGCGTGTAAAACAAGTCCCCTCCTAGACAATACCCACACATCCCCTCATTTCCTCCCCAGCATGCTCAGGGGCTGCGCTCCGTCCTGCTCCCGGTGCGCTCCTGCGTTTTTAGCGTTCAGCAGCCCCCCCACCCCCCCGCCCGGGGAGTCATCACGGTGTCCCAGGGTGCGGACATCCAGGGGTAATCACAAACACAAAGGGGCCAACGGAGACACGGACCCCTGCTGAGGAGGAGATGCCTCCCCGGGAGATGTCTCTCCGTGGGCAGGCTTTTCCCCCAACACCCCCTCCCTCTCCTCCACCCCCCATCCTGGCACGGGACAGGGAGAGAGAGAGAGCCCCCACCACACAACGGCCCAGCACCAACCGCTCACGAAACAGGCCACCGCTACCCGCCTCTGCTGGGGCCAGGAAACTGCCCCAGGGCAGGAGGACTGCGAGAGGGGTAACTCACACAGGGGTTATTTCACACAGGGCTGGAGCGAGCGCAGTCTTGGCTGGGCAGTAGGCCAGGCGAGAGCTGCTGCAGTGTGGAGGAAACAGCAGCCTCCCCCCCCCCCCCCCCCGCCCTGGCCTCCACAGCCTGGAGATAAAGATCTGCAGAACCTCAGGCCCGGGTAAGAGCACCCAGGGACCAGCGGTCAGTCAGCACTTTCACAGGTCCAAAGGGGCCGGAGGGCTTGTTCCATTTCGTTTTTTCTCTCCCTCTCTGCTGGTTTCTGGAATCTAAACTGATTTTTTTTCTTCTCCTGTCGCATGAAACGGGAGGAGAGAAATCCGCGTGTGATTACTCCAAACGGGACCTGGCACAGGTTCTGGCATCTTTAGGTTCCAGCTACACAAAGATGTCTGCCTCCTACAGGCCAGTGTGGGGATGACCCGCATTCCTCTCCCAAAACTGCCCACTGCACGCGCTCAGGACAGGGTCACGTTAGACAAACAAGCCACTGTCACTGGGACACCGTCCCAAACTGTACGGAGAAAACACTGCGGGAAAATTCTGCAGGAACAGATCTTTGTGTGTGTGTGTTTGTGTGTGTGTGTGTGTACGTGTGTGTGTGTGTGTGTGCGCGTATGTGTATGTGTGTGTGTGTGTGTGTGCACGTATGTGTATGTATGTGTGTGTGTGTGAGAGTGTGTGTGTACGTGTGTGTATGTGTGTGTATGGTATGTGTGTGGAGGGAAACAGGTGCACAGCTATCGCCCTAAATCACCCCCGCGGTGTCCACACCCTCTCCGGCATCCTCCTTTGCAGGACGAGGTGTGAAAACCTGCAGTGATGACATCACCGCTGCCCCTCCGGAGGCATCACATGACTCCACAAACAGCCCTGCGGGCGGGAAAGCTGCCGCCACCGCTGCCGCCGCTAGCTAAATCACCGTGCGTTTAAACACTGGACCAAGCGGCCCCAGAGGCAGCGCTTTTAAACCGGGGGGGAGGGGGGGTGGCCAAATCACAAGTTTGGACTCGGGGAAAAAAAACCGGGAGCAAGACAGTAAAACGGGGGGGGGGGGAGGCGGACTATAGCGTGCGACACGGCGATTTAGCGACGCTCAGGCGTCGTGAAACTGTCAGCGTCGAGCCTTCGAACGCGCGGCGCTGCCCCCCTCGCGCCCGGGGCCGCGCTGGATTCCGACGTTCCGCGATCTCCGCGCAGATGCTTCCCGTTATTCCCAGCGAGCAAAAGGCCGGAATCCGGTCGTCCGGTAGGGGGGGCGAAAATCCGGGTTGAGTGATTAATCGAGATGAAAGGATTAGGAAGGCCCCTCGGGCCTTTACGCAGATTACAGCCAGGCTACGCCCGAGTCAGCTAGGAAACTTCTCACTTCCAAACCGAACGCAGCCGGGTTTTCACCTGAACGCATAGACGCCGTTTCACTGGCTTTTCACTGCAGAAATGTTCGCCGCGATGTAGCAGAAGCATTGTGCTGAGCAGGCCAAGCAAACGCCCCCCTGCGTAACGGGACAGGGTGCAGCAGGACTACCGAATAACATCCAGACAGACAGGTGTGCGCCCCCCCCCCCCCTCCCCCTCCGCTCCACCCCCCCAGCTCCTCTGAGCTCCCCGTTTGACCCAGTTCCCCTTTCAATAACTGTCTGCCTCCAGGACACCGTCTAACAAGCATTACCCCCCCCCCCCCTCACCCCCCGTCATAACCCAAAAGGGCGTGGGACCTCTTTTCAAAAAAAATCATAATAATAAATAAATAATAAAACATTTAATTCAGAGAAGATAAAAATCAAAGAATTCCGGCAGATTTCTGAGTGTGGGAAAAATGTTTTATGCTTTCGGGGGAACAAATGACAAAAGACAGATGTGGCAGAGGGCCAGAGGAGAACAGGGAGACCATACTGTCACGGGGGGGGGGGGGGGGTCACACGAGGCAGCTAGCCCAAATTTTTATCCACGGGGCGAAAGGGAGCAGCCACATGTGCACACGCTGTGGGTTCCCGGGACCCTGGGCAGAGAAGAGAGAGAGAGAAATGTTTTTTGAAGAGTCGTGGGCGACTTTATAAAAGAACAATGCTATGTGACGCAAACAAAATGGGGGGGGGGGGAGCGGGGAGGGGATGGGGGCAAGAGAACAGGAAACAGAGAGACGCGAGGGCTGCCAATCAGAGGGTTGGGTGCTAAAGAACACTTTAAGAAATGAGATTAAAGTTCATCCTTCAATGAGAGATCTGAATACAGACACAATAAATATCAGATGGAGTGAGCTAAAGGCTAATCCTACTCTTCGGCTGAGAAGCTGCGTGCATCGTTGCCGACAAGCACGTTATTATACTTTACTGAGCCCTTCTCATTAAAGAAAATTAAAGTGATAACTAGGAGGGAGGGAGAGGCAGATTGAGAGAGAGAGGGGGGAGAAAGAGAGAGGAAGAGAGGGAAAGAGAGAGATGAATAAAGAGGGAACCGGAGTGGCGGATGTCGTCTCTCGGCCGAGTAGCAAGGCTTTGGCGGGAGCCTGACGGGGAAGAGATTTCGGGGTCAGCGGAAGAATAATGGGGGGAATTAGGGATGGTCTATTGTGTGCCGGGTCTTTCAGTCACGTTCAAAGGAAGTGTCAGGGGCGGTGTTAAAGGGGACTGGGGCTCTTACACAGACCCCGCCAGAGGGGCTCCTTAAAGGACGAAAAAAAAGGTCCCGCTCAGGTTCATTGAGAATGCAAGGGAAATACCTTACGCATCATCAGAAGCCTGCTGCAAGCGTTGAAGAGCTCTGGAAGTGCTTTTAACACATTTTAACAACGGTCCCCTAGATAACCATCTCCCAGCAGTGCGCAAAGGAACAAACAAGAGCTTGTGTGTGTGTGTGTGTGTGTGTCTGTGTGTGTGCGTCTGTGTGTGTGTGTGCCTGCATGCACAAGAAGAACACAAGTTAACAATACATAATCATCATACCTTGTAATTTGCCTATACTATTCTACATTATAATTAGTCCATTCGCAAGATAAGCTCATGAAACCACCTGTTAAGCAATCATACCATGGTGGTCCGTGAATTATCTCAATTACTGCTATAATCATTAGTATCTATTTGAAACCATCTACAGCTATATTTTTCTTTATTTGTTTCTTCTTTATATTACTATTAGTTTTTTTAATTATATAAAATATTATAAAAGCTCATATCTTGTTTTGTTGTTGAATAACAATAATATATGACAAAACGGTGTTTTGAATTCTATTTTTTAATGAATATTTGGGTGTGAAGAAAATGTCGCTCGCCTGGTTCTGCAGGTGAGAGGAGAGGTGAGAGGGCAGACGATTGGGAGGGGGGGGGGGCGATGGGTTCCGTTAACAAGGGGTGGAGGTCAAAGGTTAATCACCCCCAGGTCTCTGAGTCCCACAGCTCAGCCCTGGCCTCCCCATACCAACTGTAATGGAGCGAGTCTGGGGGGGTGGGGGGGTGGGGGTTGGGGGGGGCACAGGAAATAGCTGCTGTCTTAACCCCCAGCGCCTCTCTGCTCAAATTGCCCTCATTAGGCCCGAGCTAAACTGCCCCGCGCCCCGCTAACAGGGGCAAGGGCACGTCAGGCGCTCGCGCACGCCAGGTCAGCGAAACTGGTGCCGTTTAACTGAATCAATCAATCAGTCAATCAGTCAATCAATCAATCAATCAATCAATCAATCAATGAACGGGCCAATTTTCCCCCATTTTTACCGTCTCTCTAACTGACTGCAGAACCTCAGGCGGTGCAAAGGGAATCTTCTCCACTTTGTCAGAACAAAGTGGTCAAGGAACGTTCAACATGGTACTGATTAGATACAAATAACTATGAAGTAGAATCACTCCAAGTTATATGTGCGATTAACATTTATTTTTATCTACCACAGCAAAATTCTCAGTATTGAATAAACAGTAACAGAGTTTGAATGAGTGCATTGGGGACCATGTTCCCTCTGACTGAGCTAAGTGCTCTATCATAGTTGAATTAAGGCTTAACATTTTCCTTTGTATAGCATCTGTGTGACTTAGTAATATGGTATTGCTGGATTCAATGCTCGTTCTGTTCCATCACTTTCTTGTAGCAGTAGTAACTAAAGCTCAGTGAGTAACCCGCCTCCATACTTCAATAAAAGTTACTGCTCTTCGACAGCTGCGTATCACTCCGTGACCGCGTGTTTATACATCTGTTCGCGAAGCTCACCTGCTTGACCGTACGCACTGGGAAAACATTACCGGCTGTCCAGCGAGCCCACGGAATTGAAGCAGATATGTGTATATCAAAAGGTCTTATAAGTGCAACTGCTCTTCCTTATGCCCCCGGGCTGTAGAGGAACAGCAGACCGGCAGTGCAGTGAGCACCTGCACCTGTCCTCGAAAGCAACTGACCACACAGCAAGACCAATCTGGGCCACCTCACATGCCACCCCATCCCCCCACCCCCACCCTCACCCCAAGTGCAAACCCAGCCAGAATTCGCTTCCTGCTTCCTTGCAAACAGGTCCGAATGCGGTCGTCCCAGCTGCCAGTGTTTAGTAAACATGTCGGGCAGAACGATGTCAGAAGGAACGACAGTGGCGGTGGAGGAGGAGGAGAGCGCGCAGCCGAGGCCACCTGCAGACCTCCGCGAGCGGCCAAACCGACGAGCGCGCCCCCACACGTCGGAAGCCCCGTCCCAATTCCGAGCCTAAATATTTGCGTTAGCGGTCGTGATACCGAATCGCGTCATCCGCTCAGCCTGGCTCTCTCTCTGATTCTCCTTCCATCCAGAGGGCAGTGGAGGGGACTGCCAGTGTTCTCCACCTCTGTTTAGTCTGGGGTCAAGTTCTCAAAACAGCCCCTATCAACATTCACCCCGGCTGCAATGCCGCAAAGGCCCATGGGAAGGGCACCGGCGGCTAGAAACGGGACACCGTGTCAACCAACCTTCTCAAAAAAACAAAAAAAAAAAGCGTGCGCCCATTCTGTTAAAATAAGCCCTGGTGTTGCATGCATAACATCTCACAAATTTCAAAGTGGAAAATACCCAGCACTCCTGTCATTCGCGCCTTCCAGAAGGATAGCCCGTAATGTGTTTGGGTCTGCAGGTAGGCTGTGTTTGAGCGTTTGGATTTATGGAGGTGGAGGAGCAGCGCCAGAAGATGGGGGGTGATGCACCCTCTTAAAGGAAGAAGGGCTCCTCCGGACGCGAACGCCGCTCCGTGACAGCTGGAGGAGCCGCAGACGGCGAGGAGACCGCAGACCGAGCGCGTGCCGCTCCGCTGTCTTGAAAGAGCGATGGCCTCGTTCGGACACAATGGGGAAAACTGGGCGCGCAGCGCGGCCAAGAGCAGCCGGTCCACGGCACGAACAGGAAAAGGAAATCCAGTGTCAAAAGGACAATTACATCAGGTAGATGGAGTTGGAATCGCACGGCAGGGTAGAGAGGAAGACAAACAGTACTATACAGACTCGAACAGAGCGACGGCATTCTGCCAAACAAATGAATAAATGCTTGCAAGAAAGTACGAACTTTGTCTGCATTTAAAGATATAAAGTTGTTTTTTTTATACTAAGAATAATAAAAAAATAAAATAAAACAAATCGCATTAACCACGACATTTCAAATACACATCCAGGTCTAAAGTAGCTAAATAATGAAAATACAACAATACTGTGTAAAACGTCATCAAGATCAAAATGTTTCCTAATTGCCCTTCTCATGTTGCGGCGGCAAGTTCGCTCACATTGTGTGTGTGGCCTGTCATCTGGCCTCGCGCTTAGTCTCGTTGACAATACTTCCAGGCAACGGGCTCATAGTCACCTTGCGACCTATAGCAGACGCGGAGAGAGTGCGTCCCGTGTCAAATTTGTTTATTATCCGAATCAGTAACTCTAACTCGATATTTATCTACCCAGAGTAATGATAAACGCAATTAGCAGTGCCGCTTGTCGCCCGGATAGGATCTGTTTTCATAACAATACGGGGGGAAACGCTCTTTAATATTCAGAGTGTGGAAAGCAATCTCTGCAATAAATTCTCCGATCACAGCGAGCAGGACGGAGCTCACGAAACCAAAAACAGATTTTTTAAACTTAAAACATGTCCTAAATGTACTGAAACTGCAGCTATGGGTTGTGAAGCGTTGCAAAATATCACCTAAACCGATGCAAATTGACTACGACATATTTGTATATTGTTTAAATTCAAACATGTGTACCTTCTTTGATAGAGAGCTCCTGAGACTCCGGGTGGCTCTTTGTGTAGTTGCGTTCCGGTTTGGTACTTATAGAGTCCGGTTCCCCAAGTCCCGCTAGCCCCGGAGGTAAGCCACAGAACCAGCACAATCCAGCGGAAACTTTTTCGGCAGAGCGCGGTCACGCCGTCCCCCCGACACGCTTCCATTTCCGCGGCGTCAATGGCAGACCAGCTGCCCAAAAAGATTTCGCAAAAAAAGCGTACTCCAGTGGAAAAAAACAGATGGGTTGTATTTGATTATGTGCAGAAGCTAGGAAAGCGTTCATCAAAGTCCCGACCTGGAGCTCACTGCAGGGATGCGCATCCCGTTAATCAACAACTATTAAATGAATAAACGCGCGGACACATTAGAATAACAGTCACTTAAAATAGCGCGCGGTGTAAATGTGTATAAAAAACGTGAAACAAATTCTACAAAACAAAAAACAAAGTGAGGCAGAACAGCCCTACGGTGCCGCGAAGTGAACTCCAACAATAATTCCTTTCCTGACTTTTCTCCGAGTCACCTCGCGTGCCCAAACAGAGGGCAGTGTTCTGACTGAATGAAGCGGGATATATTCGTATAAGTGAGTAGCCGGTCCCCCAATCTCTCTCTCTCTCTCTCTCTCTCTCTCTCTCTCTCTCTCTGCCCGCCTGTGACTGCCTTTTCAAGTTGAGCAGCACACAATGAATGAAAAAACAAAACAAAACGTGTTATATAGTCTTGCCGAGTCTCTTAAAAGCACAGTCCGTCGTGTCTCGCTTTTGTTGCCCCCCTCATTCTGCGTTTCGCCCTTTCAACGAGGACAAGGGGGCTCTTACGGCGCGGGCTGCTGAGCTGTTAACACTGAACTGACCCCAGACGGCCGGTTACTCTTTAACCAAATATTACTATATCGCGACTTTTAGCAATGCTAAGGCTAAAAGGCACGATGAAGGTGAGGTCAATTTTAAAGAACGTTTTATCGAACAGACACAGTATAGGAATTTAAGTCACTTGGTATCCATTAATATTTACTCTCAGCACCCTGGCCTGTGCAGAGCGTGGTCTTCCCAGGACATTAACCTAATTTTCAGTAATTTTTTTTTTAATGAACGTTTACTTTCTTGACTGCTGGCTGCCCGTACGCAGGGCGTCAGATCCAGTTCAGTGAAACGAGACACCCACATGCAGGCTTAATTTCTGCGGTGCATTGCTGCTCTGCTGAGCTGTGTTATTAAAAAGATCAGGTGCCTCTAATGGGAGCCGCTTCCCGCTCGCGCTCCCCGAGTCTTCCAGCGCGAGCTTGCGGTTCCCATCAGGTCTCGCGCTGTTGGGATGTTGGCGTCGTCCAACGCAGGCCGAGAGCACACCTCCAGCATCCCAAAAACCCGGACAAAGGCTAGGCGGCTGATGGGGACACGGAGGAAACCCAGTCTCCTTTAGCCTTCATCTATGAAAGGTGAAGCCAGGAGGTGTCGGAGAATCAGATTCTCTGACATGTAGCTACAGGGCTGTGCATTAGAGGTCCTCCACAAAATGTACCCAGACAAACAAAAAGAAAAGACCAAAAAAAAAAAAAAAACAGTGTATCTGTGACCAGAACTCAGAACTCATAGCTCAAGGGCTACACATCTGTCTAACTTTTATTTAGAACTTAATCACTCTACAGTTCAAAGAAAAAAAATATTGGATAACCGTTTTATTCAAAGCCATATTCAAACAGCCCGGCATGAATGGCCTGTGTGTACGCAGGGTGGAGACACCAGCTGAGGGTGTTTGGTTAAGAAAGCAAACAATCTGAAATAATTATCACAGGCGCACCCCCCCCCTCCCCCCACTCTGTAGGATGATTAGAAGGGGACATGACATGAGAGTGAGGCAATCGACCTTGAACGCCACCCAGCCAAACCTACATTCACCTTTTTTTTTAGTAGTGAATCAGGCCAGAGAGACAGACAGAGAGAGCAGGGGACAGGCTGCTCGGTACGCCTCTACAGCAATAACACGCACAGGAACAGCCACCTGCAAGTACTTCATGTTATTCAGAGTACACTTTAAAAAAAGAAAATAAATTAATAAATAAAAATTGAGTGATGGCCTATTATTCTGTCCAGAGAGGCCAGACTGTGTTTTTCCCATCACTGAGCTGAGCTACCCCCCTCACCCCCCCCCCCCCCCCCCCCCCCACCCTGCGCATCCTAACCTGTGCCCCTGTGCTCTTCTTCTTTGATTGACATGTGGCGAGTGACATCCGGCCTATCAGAAGCATGACCTGAACACGGCCGGCACTGCCGTCGACGCTGGGGCTCCGCCTCTCTCCACTGACAACCCACCTGCTCCCAATCACGGCAAACCGAAACAATTTAGGCAAGCCGGAGGAACAAGTGATGAGGTAGGTATTAAATTTTTTGTTTTTGTTTTTGGTTTTGTTTGGTTTTTTTTGGGGGGGGGGGTGGGAGGGGGGTACCCCCCCCCCCCCTCCAGTGCTGAACCGACTCCTGCAGTCAATGCCAGAGGGACCTGGGAGGTGGGGGTTAACCTAAATCCCTGCAGTCTCACGCAGCTGAAAATAATCTTCATCCTTAAAGGAGGCGGAGGAGGAGGAGGGAGAAGGAGAGAGGGAGAGGGGGGTATTTGCATTGAAGGGGGTTTGGACTCTTGCTGGCCTTTTTTCTTTTCTCTTTTCTCCCTCCCTCTCTCTCTCTCTCTCTCCCTCCCTCCCTCCATCCTCCGTGCAAGGACGCAGAAAGAACATTCCCCTCCTCCTCCTCCCACCGCATTGTCTTATAGCAGTCATGTCCTCAGTAGTTCCTTTGAATGGCCTGTGGCGCAATCATCAAAAAAAAAAAAGAAAACCCCAAGACCATTCTTCCCCCTCTTTTCCATTGAATGGAAGCAGAGCTTTTATAACCCCTCTGTCCCCTCTCCGTACACTCATAAAATAACATCCCCCCACCCCTTTGCCAAAATTACTGCTTCTTTTGTGACAGGGTTGCAGGAGAGGGCGGGCCAGGGTGCATTCTGGGATGGCTCGTGGAGGACCTGACTGCCATAACTGCGATGGCACTGTTCGCCTACGTGTGTTCCAGGGCGGTATATTTGAGGTGTCCTCTTTCAGCGGACCGGCTCCAGCGGTACCACCGCTAGTCATCCAGCTGGAAAGAGAGAGAGAGAGAGAGAGCTCCTCTGTTATAATAATAAACTTTATGCATAAAACAGTTTTCACACATTTATGTTCAAAGCGCGATCTCAAAAATACAAGAAAAAAGCGAGAATGAGAAAGAAATGGAAGAGGAATAACAAACAAAAAAATGAATAAATAAAGGAATAGGTAAAACAATAAATATAAATGCTAATGGAGCAGTTAAAACAGGCCGTTTAAATAACGCGCTGTGTTAATAGCAGTGAGAGGTGGATTTGGAGCAGCGGCAGCTACAGGTGATGACAGGCGGCGGAAGAGGAACAGGGCCTGAAAACAGAAGCCGTGTGGGACACTGGCTGGCCCCCGTCACGCCGTGACACGCTTCCAGCGTTCCTGGCCTCCTCTCGCCCAGGACCGCCAGGTTGGGGGGGTGGTGGGGGGGGGGGCGTCCAGCTCCAGCTCCACTCAGGCCAGACCGACCTCAAACACCTGGGTTACTGAAAACCTGTGAGAGAGAAAATACATTTACTCGCCCTGGCTGCTTACAAAAGCCAGGGAACAAAGGAGAGGCTTAAGCGTATAGCTTTGCCCCAGTAAAAAACAAAAAAAACAAAGGAAAAACTCGCCTAGAGTGGAAAAGTACTTGTTCCAGTGCTGTGATCACCGTTTGACAAGGTTGCAGTTTCCAAATACGACTTACATTTTTCCATATAATCCATACTGCATTCACGCAAAAATCTCAGATGCATAAAAAAAGCCCCAACTGGATTCTATTTGAAACACGTGGGACATGCAGAAGAGAAATTAAATATGTGAAATCCCTTTTGTATTATAGATTAGTAGGTATGTAGTCGATTTTTGTGAAGAAAAAAACATATGGAGATTAAATATCTAACATACATGGTATTAGCATATATCTGTATTTTGTGTTTGGAATATTAAATATATTATCACATGTCTGCACAGCCAGGCTGGAATTCCCTATGATTGAGTGTCAGGGTATCACAGTGTCAAGGCTCAAGTACTTGGTCTACATACTGAAGGAACAGGACAAAGAACAGAGATTACCTGGGGAAAATAGGTAACGATTTTTCATGAAATTAATACAAAGCAGACCTCTTCTCTGTGGACTGTCTACATTCCCTCTCCCTTTCTCTCTCTCTCCTTGGGTGACACGAGCACAGATGCTGGGCCTTAGAAATGTCATAAGGAATAAAGAAGACAGAGACCGAATAAAGAGATCTGTCTTCTGAGATTAAGAATAGCAGGGGTTTGGGGGGTCAAAGGGGGGGCTGGAACTGTCCTGAGATCTCCTGGCGATCCTCCAGAGGGACAAAAATTCTCCGCGGAGGAATTCTTGCCTCTGGAATCGGCGTAGCTGGGATCGGTACTGTTATGCTGCCACCTATCGTCCGCATGATGACATGACAACTGATATCAGCGCTCCATGCTTCTTGCACGTTCATGACAAACACAAAGGAATGCACTCAAATTATGTTAAAAAATAAACCAGGAAAATTTAATTAACAAACAAACAAAAAAAAAGTTTCCAGTGGCTATGGTCTTTTTGGAAAGATTTATGGTCTGCATTTTGAATATGCAGCCATTTCTCTGTTTTTATTGGGCAGAATGATGGCATGTCCTTTATATGCGTATGCTGGTGTGGGCTGTGTCTTTGCATGCTTTTGTCCTTTCACTGACATGACAAAGATCCATTTGGAATGAAACATCACCCAATAAAAAGTTTGTTTTGGGTGTGTTTAAAAGTGTTATTTTTCCCTTAGCGACAGAAAGTCTACCACATCGGACCTCCCAAAAACCTCTCTTTAAAGTGTGTTTTCAACAATACCATGATCTAACTTTAAATGAGATGCTAGTTCTTGACAGAATGGAATTAGGACCAGCTTATGTCTTACTAGCTACCACATTCTGTGGGCCCAGGGTAGGGACGTTAATTGTCTGAAGTCACTGGATATTAAAGTGCAAGATATAATAAAACATGTCATTTTGCTCATGTAAACATTAACCGCTTAATAAAAGATCAAAACAGATCTGTATAATGTGGTGTTCATTTTTGTTGGAGAGAACCACAACAGACGAGCTATCAGATTACCCTGTCTGAAACGGCCACACGGATATGGAATTGTGTTCAGTGTGACATCTTAATTGGATGTGGGTGTAACATGATGTCACAAAGGGAAAAAACCCTGCCAGACCACAGGGCTAGGCTAATTGACATTCAGTTCTTTTTACAGTATTACCGCAAACTAAGAAACAAAACATATGTACTGCTTTATCGTGCGATGCAGTGTGACCTGACAAATGAAATGTAAGTTCTGACAACATTTGATGCACACAAAATGTTTTAAACCCTACAGAAACTGGATAAACAGATTTGAGGTGAATGTGGGATGGTCTACGGTCGCTTTTTCTCAATGGCACGCACGCATTGCAGAAATTGTGTTGCTCTAATACTCAAAAATCAAATTGCTCTCACAAGTGAATTTTAAGCTCACTTGAACTCACTGCATTCATTCCCTAGACGTGAGCTACGCAAAGGAAATAGAATGTTAAAGGAACAAGAGCAAACCTAAATTATGACACGTTGCCGAAGAGCACCAACCGATTTGTCCTTCAGCCTTGTAATTAACCGGAAGGACCGTTTCCTCTTTGCGAGTATTCGGACACTCTATGAGGAAGTCTTTAGAACCTCTTTCATGTGAAGCCAGGACCCTGAGGTCAATGGCCTTGACCTTTGACCCCATACATCATGTACACAGAGAAAGGCAGAGAAGATCACAGGCTGAGAAGATCACAAAAACCGTCAGTTGTATAACTTAAAAAAAAAAAAAAAAAAAAAAAACGATCTTTCCATCAAAATGAATAAACAAAACTGTGTTCTCTGACTTTTGCACAGTAATGTACGCAAGATCACTTTTCCCCCATTGACATTGACATGAGTTAAAGAAAATTTCCAGCATGACAACATGCATTACATTATGTGCATTAGCAAATACACTTTACCTGAGGGAGACATCGGGACAAGCTGCTCCTGTTTTTACAGATTCCACCTTTCCATTGCAAATGAGTCACATTTCTTACCTGACACCCTGAAGAGAAACACCCACCCATTAAATAATCTGGGGGCACCAGCAGGTACAATTTGTCCATTTTATTAACTTACATTAATGAGGATTTTGAAAATGTGAAAAAATAAAACAAAAGTTAAGTACCCATACCCACAAACATCGGAATGTAAGAAAACCATTTGGGGGATGGAGTGTAGGTGAATCACATTGATAAAATCAAACAATATTATTCTTTTTTTTAATCTTTTACATGACATATGTCATAACACATCTATCAATTATAATAAATAAGAATAAAAGCTCATTTGAACCCCCAACCCCCCTCCCCCGCGCCCCCCTCGGGAAAAGCAACCATTTAACAGTTTACAAAATAGCGAAATGTCTCCCCCTAGTGGAGCATGGTCTGCAGGTCACTTTGCAACATTCCAGACCACCTGGTTCAGATGCACCAAACTCCCATCATCTATACGACAAATGTCTTCTAGAACTGGCAATTCACATTTCCCCAACATGGTTATTGTCACTTGGCTCAGGTTAGTCACATTTCTTTGCTTCTTCCCCCCCCCCCCACAATGCCCCACAACGTCCATTCCAATCATAACTACCAAGTGATCACAGAGACAATGAAGACAACTCAGACTGAACACTTCATCGCTTACCAAGCAAGCGCAGTGTTCCTTCAACACTCACAGCAATAGAAATGATACCAAAAATAACAAGCGATAGCTTGATCTGTATTCAATGTGCATCAGAGATTCAATTACATCCAATCCTGGATCCCAGTTAAGACTCGGTCAGCGTTTGATTACATGACCTGCTGTCCTTAAGTCAGATGCCAGCCAGGATCGCAGAACTGTGATAGCTTTTAGCATTGCAGCAGCCTCAGCTACATATATCCACTGAAGTAAAAAGCAAACACTGAAGGACAGCCAACCGAATTATAATAACCGCTTCGCCCCTCTACCTGAGGGGTAACTCGGTCCCCAAAAAACCTTCGGTTGAGCAGCACACATCACCATGGCTACCAACACAGGGGCAGAGCGTTTGCTCAATGCTGAGTTGCCGTGGGAGCAGAGGCCGTTGTCATGCTCCTAAACATTCCGACCGTCCAAATGGTCTCAGTGTTCCGTGTTCCGGCGTTTCCGTGACGAAGAAGGCGTGTCCGTGCAAGGCCGCCTCTGAGCTGAAGCCCCGCCCACCAGTGAGATGATGGCAGCAGGCCACCGGTGATCAGAACTACAATCAGCATCTGAGCGCGTCGACGTGCCTACATTCCGCTCAGGAGGGTCGTGCCAAACGACATCGCCCGCCGCGGCGAACGAACGCCACCGCACCAGCCGGCACAGGATCCCTAGAATTTAAGATCCACGTCTCGGATTGCGGGTAAAGCAATCAGACGCTTCTCCTTCAGAGACTCCAGCTCCTAAAACTACAAAGCAAGGCCTGAAAGGATGCTGCATTTTTAACACTCATAAAGCATGGAACCAAAAAAAAAATAATAATAATAAAAAAATAAGTCACACAAAGCGATCTCCAGGTGACAGTCAATTCAGTGCCCAGAAGTCTGGAAATCTCAGGACCGCCACTGAATTTGGAGTAATCCTCGTCATCCTGGATGTGCTGATATTTGGTTGCAATCGCATAAGGCAGTTCAGTGCAACGGGCAGTTTAAATGAAACGTAAAGCGCGTTGGGAGGAGCGGAGGGGCTGGCTCGGTGGTGGGTGTTCCCTCCAGCGGCACACCGTCCATCGCGGGCGAACGCGGGACGTCCCGCTCACAGCAGGCCGTCCTGCTCGAAGCTGGAGGGGAGGAGGGAGAAGGAGAAGGGCACGAACTTGACCCCGCTGCCGCTGTAGAACTTGTTCTGGAACTCCACCCTGCAGGGAGGGAGACAGGAAGCTGATGAGAGCAGGAGGGGAACGCACGCAGCGTCAGAATCCTTATGAATCAGGGAGGGAAGGACAGATTCGGAATGCTCTGTGATCGGCTGGTTGCTGGGAGAGGGCTGATTCTGAACACTCGGAAGCTATTGGCTGTTTGCTGAAGGATGGTCAATTCTGAATACTGTGATTGGTGGTTTCTGGGAGAGGGTGGATGCTATATACTCTGTGTCTATTGGCTGTTTGCTGAGGGAGGGTCGATTCTGAATACTGTGATTGGCTGGTTGTAGGGAGAGGGCTGATTCTGAACACTCTGTGGCTACCGGGCCATTTGTGGAGGGCGGTGCTGATTCTGAGCACCGCGATTGGTCGAGCACTCACCAGTGCAGCCTGAGGGCGTGCAGGAAGGCAGACAGGCCCTCCATCACCAGCAGGATGGAGACAGTGAGGACGGCAAACAGGCCGAACACCGGCACCAGGAACACCACCCCGAATCTGGTGTCCACCCGAAGACCCACCCTCATCACCATGGCCCAGAGCACCTCCGACAGCTCTGCGCACGGAGAGACAGACAGACAGACACAGACAGACACAGACAGACACACACACAGACAGACAGACACACACACAGACAGAAGACAGACATGGACAGACAGACACACGAACGGACAGACAGACACAGACAGACAGACACACAGACAGACAGACAGACAGACAGACAAAGACAGAAGAATCAGAACACAGCAGTAATGAAAGTGCACGCATCACAGGCGGAGAAACACCAGGACTCTTCCCCTTAAATGCGTTTCTCAGGAGAAAGAACGCCTAACAGCTAATGCGCTAATCCCGCCAGAGATCTCTCCACGCACTCTTAACCTCAGCTCCGGCTAACAGTGAAAATCCCTCTAAAAAGGCACTTAGAGAGTCGGCCCGCGGAAAATCCGCCTGGACTGCCGGTCTGAGTGCCGCTAATAATTTACCACGTCTCTCCGCGCCATCGACTGTGCGCCGCGTAAGCCCAGATAAACACTTCACCCCCCCCGGAGCTGAATTTCAAATGGCCACTATATATTTTAAAGAACAAGTTAATTAATTTCAAGCCATAATTCACTTCGATCAACATTTTTTCCCCAAGCGGTTTCATTCACTGCTCACGTTCGATGAAAGGCTGCATGGAAAACAGTTAGCAATTGTTTTAAATAAAAAGAATCCATAAATGAAACCAGTTCTGGGTGCTTTTTAAGAATGGGCTGTCAAACTACAACTCCCAGAGGGCCGTGTGCATGCCGGTTTTCACTCAACTGGCTCTTAAGCTCCCCACTGTGGCAGAATCTGACCAAAAGACTGACGAATGGGTGAAACCCAGGTCCCTGCTCACAGGCTAGCTTTCATAAATCACAAAGAGAGGCTAACAGCAGTGTACAGGTTACCCCCACCCCCCCCCCCGGCCCTGGCGGCGTGTTGGCGGGTACTGCGGGCGGGGCGTACTCACGGGCGTGCGCCAGGCTCAATGCCCACAGCCGCAGGTAGGAGGCGGTGTTGGAGATGCAGCCCAGGCAGTACTCTATGGTGTGGATGGACTGGTGCAGGAACTGGTCCGCAAAGTCAAACTGAACGAGCACAGAATGAAGAGACAGCCCATTGGTCAACGTACAGAACGAACAGAGATGCCCCATTGGTCGCCGCACAGACCGAACCGAGACAGCCCATTGGTCACCGCACAAAACAAACAGAGCAATGAGCAGACTGCCAGACAGAATAAACTCTTTCCACATTATAAGATCCGCAGCCCCTGTCAGTGGTTTTAGGGCTTAAACAACACGGTGGATGGGCCACAGCTGTGCATGCTATTGATTAGAGAACGTAAGAGAGGTGGATTGTGGGTAAGGGCGGTGATGTCACCCACTGACCTCCTCGGCCTGGCCGTCCCGGCCGTTGGAGTGGTCGCCGTGACTCCCGCCTTCCTCCATGTCATGTGCCCGCATCAGAGACAGCTCCTCCTCGCTGCTGCGACGGACGCGCTCGTACCCCTGCGGAAAAACACGCATGCACGCGCATGCGGCGAGTTACATCACAGAACACACGGCTGAACTGCATACTCAGAGCAGCGGACGTGCTGCAGAAATGAACACACACACACACACACACACTCACACTCACACACACTGACACAAAAGAAGAGAGTAAACATGCGTAGATATGATAGATGTTTGTAGCAGAAGTACATTTTTTAAAAACACACAAGAGAAACAGGAGAAGACTAGCACACAATGACACACAGCAGGAAACTCAGACGCACAAAGTTTGACTACAGCAAACTCGGGCAATGAGGTGACTAAAAAAAACTGAAATCAACGTTTCTCAGACAGACGGGGCCAGCGATAACACACACAGGAAAACGTGCGCAGACAAACAGACCTACACACACACACACATACGCACACACACACTCACCCGGTAGGACCCCAGGCTGCTGTGGCCATGGTGCAGCCAGTACAGGTAGACGGGTTTACCCAGCAGCAGCACAGGTACGGCGAGCACAGCGATCACCACCAGGAACACCTGAAACCCCGTCTGTGTGGGACAGGAGCACAGAGAAGCACAGCTCACATCGTCACGGAGACACTGAAGCCCCTTGGTCAGAAGTGAAACCCTAAATCTCTAAAGGGCCTGGTCAGAGCAGCAGGATACAGGACCCACCCGGCCTACAGGGCTCCACTCACCATACGGGGCCCACCAAATATTACAGGACCCACATAGTATATGGGGCCCACCCAGCATTACAGGACCCACACACCATACAAAGTGGGCCCCCTCCACTTTACAGGACCCACCCAGCATTACGGGACCCACACACCATACAAAGTGGGCCCCCTCCACTTTACGGGACCCACCCACCATTATGGGACCCACCCGGCATTACGGGACCCACCTGGCCCGGGTAGAGGGGCGCCACGGCGTCCCCCTGCATGAGGAACATGTTGATGAAGTGGATGAGGATGCTGGGGGCCGCCTGGGAGTCGCGCACGGTGAAGGCCAGCCACTTGTACACGATCATGAAGACCAGGTAGCCGAAGAGGCACAGCAGGAACAGCAGCTCCGGCAGGAACACCAGGAGCAGGTTGAACTTCTTCCTGAAGTGTCTGGGAAACAAACACACATGGCACAGGCAGGTGAGGGGATTCTGGGAAATGTAGTTTTATTCCATTCGTGTTTCTTTGTGGCGAGAGAGAACGCCCCCGGTCACTCACAGGTGGTTGAAGACGCCCAGGATGACCCCAAAAGACATATGAATTATGCCCACGATGACGGACATCTTCATCTTGTAGGAGTTGAGGAATGTCAGACGATTGGATGCCAAGTTCCAAATCTAGAGTGGAGGACAGGCGTCATCACAGCGTGGTTACAAATACAAATCTACTCATACCGACAGCCACAATGGACAGAGAAAAGGCTGCGTGGGCACAACAAATGTGGTTGCTGCTGAAGTAAATGGTTAGACAATGCACCTATTACACAGACGCTGACCAGAGCCCCATATGCACCTTGAATCCAAGCTGCATCTAAGGACACACCATCCAGCAACAAAAATATGCCCACACAGCCATATTATCAACACTACATCACCACCAATAAATTCAATGTTCTGCCCATCTCAAGGCTTCACACTGACACTGATGCAAGTATACACATTAAATCAAGATAAATGGGGGGGAAAAGCACAGGTAACCGTGGAAACAGAGGTCTCACCGGGTCTATGCCCATAGGGTATGGCCCAGAGAACACGCCGGTCACATTGGGATCGAGGGCAAGGAAAGCATTCGAGCGAAGGGTACTCTCCCTGTTAAACAACAAAAAACAAAAACACGTATAACACCTCAATTGTGTCGCCCGGCAACAGCAGCAAAATCGATTGATCTTTCTCGGCCTTCCCAGCTAAAATGGCACACGCCCCCCAGCCACAGTACAGCCCCCCCCCACCCCCCCCCTCCCCGACCCGAACCCCCGTGCGGCGACTCACGTCCACTGGCTCGCCGTGAACATGGCCTTCACGCTCCAGCCCGAGCCGAAGATGTTGAGCGACTTGGAGAAGCAGTCGTTGTAGATGAGACCCGTGTAGACCGAGAAGAGGCCCATCATCAGGATGATGTACCGCCCTTCGAAGAAAGTGTTCCAAATCTGAGGGAGAGGACGCAGGAAGGAGCGCGTGAAGAAGGAGCGGCGGTGAACCGGGCCCACCGTTCAGCCTCGCCATCCTGCCTTCAGCACGCAGGAGCAGTGCCCCCCCGCCGGGAATCGAACCCGCAACCTTTCCGTTCCGAGCACGGTTCCCTAATCATTACCCCACACTGCTGCCCTAACATTTCCACTTCATCAACTTGAAACTGACTGCCGAAATAATATCTGAACCTCAATAAAATGGCTCACTCATGCATGTAATGAGGTGCTGATAAGGTTCTACTAGAAACAGCTACTCAGCAAACAGATCCACAAATTCTGCACCGATCATCATCATCAAGAGCTTTGATGCTGAAAACACATGGATTCAGCTAAACTGGGAAGGTTTTAATAGCATGACCATCTGGCACTAGCAGACCTCTCATGTATTACTGGCTGTGTGGACGTGTAAAACTTGACACAATGCATCCACCATGGTGCCTTCCCCATGGTACCAGTGGCAATATGTAAAACTATGCAAATGAGATGTGCAAATGTATGTAAATGAGACATCTAAATGTATGTTAATGAGAAGCACATTCATTCAAAATGCTGCGGGCGACAGAAGCTTTTATTTTTGCTTCAAGCCTTTTAAGGTGTGAGGTCACAAGCATGAGATTAGAATGTTCTTAACTGAGCATTCTAGTGCTGATGTCACAATCGCTGCTGGTGACTGAAAGCAGCGGAGCTCTAGAACACTGACTCAGAACTTTCGAGAGAAAACATTCTAAGAAACCGCACTTTTCAAAGGGGGCCTAACTCCCCTCCCCTCACCTCGTTCCTGGTGCGCTTGAGCTTGCGGTCGTTCTCACACAGCACCATCCACAGGGCGAAGAGCGCCATGATCACACCGTGGCCCAGGTCCCCAAACATCACCGCAAACAGGAAGGGGAAGGTGATGATGGTGTAGGGCGCTGCAGGACGGACAGACAGACAGACAGAACAGACACTGTTATGGCACCGTATCAAAGCAAAGGAAGAGACGCCCAAAGAGACTTGTGTTGTGTCATGATAAAAAAGCAGAACATGGTACAAAATGTATCACAGTCAGCAAGAAGAGAGCGTTTTACCTCAACACACTTGACATTTAATCAAAGAATACACAAGGGCCTTCTTTTTGGACAAAGATCTGGTGAGCCTGATTGACATGGAGGTGTGGAGCTGGCATGGCCTCACGTGGGTTGACCTCCCTGTAGCCCCAACCCCCCCCACCCCCGTGCAGCCTCACCTGGGTTGACCTCCCTGTAGTTCCCACCCCCCCGTGCAGGCTCACCTGGGTTGACCTCCCTGTAGTTGCCCACCCCGTAGGCCTCCACGATGTTCTGGAAGCCGGACGTAAACTTATTGGTCCGTATCAGGGTGGGCGGGGTGTCGCCGCTCGGGATGCGGTTCACGAAGGAGGGGACGGTGGCTCCACTCTTCCTCTGACGGAGGGGATTTAAAAAGACGTGTCAATCAAACAAAATCAGGGGACTACGCGCATTTAACACCGGCCTTAGACTCATTACCCGAATAATCTAATAACAAACAGTGCTGAGAGAAGGTACTTTAACTGCTCAGGTGCCAGTACAACTCTGAACAGTTAAAGTAATATGTAGAGTAGGATAGGATGCAGGGGTGGCCGCAGTTACAGGTGGGCACCAGTAGGGGGCGAGCTATGGCGTTACAGCCTGTGACTTTCAGCCAGGTCAATCTGAGGCCTTCTCGCTAATGGCCAGACAACCCGTTACTGGGCTATCGACATGGTTACGAGGGCAAAAACGACAAACTCGCTCATTTAGAGATCGATGGCGGTCTCTCTCCCTCGGCCAATCACTATGACCCAATTACAAGATAAGCTTCCGGATACGGATGGCCAGGTTAAATGATACTGTTCGCGGGTGACTCTCGATTTATCGATCGCCAACACAGCACTCACAGCAGGCCCAGCGCAAGGACCTAAACAATCTGTGACGACCCCCAGAGGTCGAAAGTAAGTCCAGAGGTCAGAAGGTGAAAGTTCAGAGGTCAGAAAGTAAAAGTCCTGCCATGTGTTTCTCCCACCCATGAACTCAGCCCAGCTGATTTCACTAATTAGTTCCACCTCCTGGCTGAGGACTTGTGCCAATTACTAACTAATGCACTTGTTGTACGTCGCTCTGGATAAGAGCGTCTGCTAAATGCCTGTAATGTAATGTAATGTAATGTAATTAGCAGATCCAGGCGGTTGGAACAAAATACCGGGTTGGACTCTTAACTCCCTGAACCTGTAATTCACTTACCGAGCCCTCCTCCAGCGCCCTCCGGAGGGCAGGCAGGTCATTGACGGGACACCACACCTCGGCGATAAGACACTTGTTGGTGACGTCGAAGCTGCACAGGTTGAGGATGTGGTAGATGGCCTTCATCTTCTTCACCTGGATCACCCAGGTGTACACCGACTCCGAGGCCTTGTTCAGCACCTGCTTCAGGTAGTCCTCCGTCCTGTGGAGCACCTGGAACCAGGAATTCGGGGGGGGGGGGCATGTTATAACAGGAACATAAAACAACTGCAGAGGGGAGGTGTTCTTCATTGCACAGGAAATGTCTTTCCAAAAGCAAAAAGTAGGCACATGTCTGCTCAATAAGTAGTAGCAGTAGTAGTAATAATAACAGTAATAATTATAGTAATAATAGCAAGAGATGTATGTAGCCAATTTTCATTTACACTGTACATTCAGATTTTTCAGTGTCTTGGCAAAAATACTTTTTTAATGGGAAGAAAACAGGAAATCACTGAAATGGTGAGGGGAGGAAAGGGGCGTGTGTGTGTGTGTGTGTGAGTGTGTGTGTGTGTAAGTGTGTGAGTTTGTGAGTTTGTGTGTGTGTGTGTGTGTGTGTATGAGTGTGTGTGTGTGACTGGGAGAAAACGCCCACAGCTCAGACCTCATGAAGATCATGTGCTGAGGGACTAATGCGATTCACCCTCGAAGGTGAAACAGCCTGAAAGGCACAGCCCGTGCCCTCGTGTGCAGAAGCACAGGCCAGTCAAATGACTCCGGCAGACGGCTGCCATTTTGCATGCGGGGGAGAGAGACAGATCCCTCAGGGTCATGAGGACCGCATCTTCTGACTCCTTCTGACTCCTCTCTCTCTCCACACCCACTCTACTCCACCGCTCGCCCCCTCCGGAGTCACACTGCTGGGAGTCACCCTCCAGACCCAGTCCCTCTGCTTCCCATAGCCTGGAGAGCAGGCCTCCTCGGTGTGTGTGTGTGTGTGTGTGTGTGTGTGTGTTATTATTGAGTGTTTTATTAATTTACAAAATCATTTATCGCTTTGAGTATGGAATCGGGGGGGGGGGGTTTGTTGTATTGTGTGAAGCACTTTGTGTTCCATTTGACTTGTATGAAAAGTGCTATACAATAAAGTCTGATTGATTGATTGACTGACATATCTGTGTCTGTTCATGTGTGAGTACATATGCAAGCGAGTGTGTGTGTGTTGCTAAAGTTTCTGCCAGTTTTACTTCTCCCTCACATTCTTCTTGGTTCTCCCCCAAGCTCCCCTCAAACACACAACGTCACGCAAAAGCTGCTGGGGTGGAGACAATGAGGATCTGATTGCTAAACCTGTTATCACCAGATACCACACTTTTCCTGAGGCCGGCCATGGTTACTGTATATTTTCCCATAACATGGCAGGCTGCAGCCTTTAACATCAAGACTGAAGGGCTTAAAATTGCTTCAGAATTTCTCAGAATTCTGTCTGAACAAGATGCCATTTTTAAATGTTTAGAGAGACACACATAGCGCATAAAAAAAGCTCTGCAGTTGGTATTTGTGGCGTTTTCGCTCAGTACTTCAAAAGAAAACAGCACTGGGACAAAAAAAAACACGCTACACTAAGAAATGGGACACAATATTACGCAAGCAGCGCTTGGCAACTCGGCAGAGGCAGGCCGGGCTTACAGTGTGCAGGTCCTGGATACGAGTCCGGAGGCCTTCGACCACATCCTTCCTTTCCTCGTTGCTGTTGGGGTAGGGGTAGAGGTGACAGTGGTAGCTGCAGAAGATAAGAAAAAAACGTCAACTCTGCTGGAAAGTTTCCGTCGACAGGCAGGCCCGTCATCCGGCGACGTTTCCCAGGTGCGATATCGGCCTCGCTTACCAATCGCAGATCTTCTTCACCTTCTGCCCGATCTGGTCTCCCCAGTAGGAGATCAAGAACACCACGCTTTTGGTGATTTCACCCTGCAGCCGCAGAAGAGGAAGAGAAAGAGGAAGACTTAGACAGGGCGGCGATGCCATGAGAAAGAGTTTTTGACAAGCCTTTGAGACACTGTATCTCTAAAAATAGCAGCGCTGTTTCTCTTCCGGAATAAACTGCATTTATGAGGACCTCATCGTGACACATTCACAAAGGGAAGGCAAGTAGCTTATTTTTGGCCTCAAGCCAACCCAGACAATAAGATCAAAGTGCAAGTGACATCACCAGTGGGAGCAGAGGCCAGAACCATGTGACTGAGTTGCACAATTTGTAAATAACACAACCCAACCCAACACAACACAACCCAATCCAATCCAACCCAACCCAACTCAACTCAACTCAACAGAATCCAACTCAACCCAACACAACCACTAAGATGAAAGCATGAGCAGTGCAGTCTAAGAGAGAGAAGGCTACACAAGCAGGGTTTACTCGTGCCTTACTCACCGTGTCTGGGTCCTCCACACACTCGTCGATCTCTGCGTAGCTGAGGATGGTGTAGCCCTTGCACACCCTCCACAGCATGCGCTCGAAGGCCTCGATCTTCACCCGGTGGATCAGGCCGGAGATGAACCTGAGGAGCAAGCTCATCTTCAACCAACCACCACACACCAGGCCAAAGGCCGTTCCCTTCACATCCTTCCCAAAACGATAACGGGTGCTTATATTATAACTCTGCCGCCATCTTTGTTTTTCCACATGGCTCGTTCCCAGAATATCCTGGATTGCTGAATGCAGCCGTAGGTGAATATTCCCGCACTACAACAGGGAAATCTGACGGTGAGCTTCTTTCCAGAGCAGATTAAAAAGCACCAGGTGTGCTTTAGCTTTCATCGGGTCCTGAAGTACAGTGGTATGTGTGGGGTGGCGGGAGGGGGCTGGCTACGCACCCGAGTTTGGCTCCCAGCCGCTGCATGCTGGTGTAGTCCATCATGGAGTCCTTTTCCAGGAAGGGGAACTCCTCGTACTGCGCCTGCAGGGGCTCCCGCTGAGAAGCAGAAACACGACACCGCCGTCACCGTAGAAACACGGGGGGCCCTACGAAACCGCACGCCGTCACCGTAGAAACACAGGGGGCCCTACAAAACCGCACGCCGTCACCGTAGAAACACAGGGGGCCCTACAAAACCGCACGCCGTCACCGTAGAAACGCAGGGGGCCCTACAAAACCGCACGCCGTCACCGTAGAAACACAGGGGGCCCTACAAAACCGCACGCCGTCACCGTAGAAACGCAGGGGGCCCTACAAAACCGCACGCCGTCACCGTAGAAACGCAGGGGGCCCTACAAAACCGCACGTCGTCACCGTAGAAACGCGGGGTCCCCACAAACCGCATGCCGTTAGTGTAGAAAGGCGGGGGCCCCACAAACCACACCCTGTCACCGTATAAATGCGCGGGTCCCACAAACCGTACGCCGTCAGTGCAAAACCCAACAGCTCCACAAACTGCACCCATCACTGCAAAACCCAACAGCTCCACAAACTGCACCCATCACTGCAAAACCCAACAGCTCCACAAATGTCTACACAAACTGCCAGAGACGTGCTAGTCCACAGGGCCTCAGCCAGGAGAACGCTCCTGCTGCTCTCACACAGGCTGTGCAAACAGGCCTCCGGCTCAATGGGGTGCTTTCTTTCAGCTTCCTTCCAGAACAACAGACCCAATCATCCCTGAGCACTTTAGGATGGTCAGCTGGGCCCTTCCATTCACGGAAAAGCATTCATGGGGGGGATGTGACCTTCTGGGACTCGGGCTGGAGTGAGCCCAGGGCCGCCATGTGACTGCACGCTCCCTTATCTCACATCTCGCCAGCCCGCTCTGCCAGAGAGGACGCAACGCAGCCCACCGCACCGCCAAGGACAAGAGGGCGGGAACGGACTCTGCCATTCGTGAGGGGAACGGACAGACCTCCAGCACGTCACCGCTCACCCGGCAACAGCGTGAGCCTGCCAGGACAGGGGCGTGAGAACTCCTCCCAAAATCCCCGTCCAGCTCATTTAGCGGACAGAGCTCAAAGCCAGCTTCTGCTTTGACCAGAAACTGCGGAGGTACCTATTCTATCAGAGGAAACGAGAGAGGAAGCTTCAGCCGATTCTTTGTGTCTTTTTTTTTTAGTTCCCCGCTTCTGGCTTTGTTGGGCAGTGAGGCAGGGTCAGGTGACACTCACAGAGGTCCTTTCATTACGGGCCTCTTCAGCTCCCAGAGCTCAGAGCAGCACAGCGTGCCTGTGGAGCTGCGGTCACGTGACCACCTCCAGAGAGGACGCGCATTTGGGTCTGCACGCAAATCCGGGAGCGGACGTTTGCATGCGTCGTTGCTCCCCACTAAAGCACCAACCAGACGGCCGCGGGGAAAGGAACTCTGCAGCGGCAGCTGTCGGCAGGGTTCCGAGATGGGGCGGGGACATTTTACAATTTTCTCTAGACAATTACAAGCGGATTTATCCTAAAACACGCTGGCTGGCGCTGTACTTGCTTATTCTACGGTCCCAGGCCAAGCTCAGAAGTGCATGCAGGTCTGTGTGAGGGGTCAGGTACCGGGGGACCCTGGTGTAGTTTAGGTCAGGGTACAGGGGTGCGCGTGGGCCTGTAGTGAGGGGCCAGGTAAGAGGGGACCCTGGTGTTGTTTTTGTCAGGGTCCAGGGGTGCATGCGGGCCTGCATGAGGGGGCCCTGGTGTGGTTTAGGGCAGGGTTCAGGGGAGCGTGCAGCCGTGTGTGAGGGGTCGGGTACCAGGGGACCCTGGTGTGGTTTAGGGCAGGGTTCAGGGGTGCATGCGGGCCTGGGGCTGGGCCTGGGGGCCTGGGGCTGGGGGCCCACGGCGGGGGACCCACCTCCGCGCCGCGGTGCACAAAGTTGCGAGTGATGCGCAGCATGTGCGTGTACTCGGTCAGCTCCAGCAGGTTCTTCTGCAGCTTCTCCTTGTTCCGCGTGACCTCACTCAGCTCCACCTCCAGCCTCTGCAGCTGCTCCTGAGCACCCACAACACAGCAGGTCAGGGCCGCCCTCCAGTTTCGCAAACCGTGATTGGCTGAGGCCGACTGCACAGGGTGTTCCGGCCCAATTAGAATCCGGCGTGTTTAGCTTTGGCCAGACACAGGGATTTTTTTTTTGACTCCAACAAGCCCGTCTAGTTAAATGATTTTTGATTGGTAGGCACTGCCATTTTCTAAATTCACACCCACAAATGGCATTATGAGAAACTGCATCAACAGAATACACTACACCATCTACACAACTTAAAAAAAAATAATAATAGTGAATTAAAATATAACTTCACTTGCACCATGAATGTCAATACGATAAAAAACTGACAAGACCTTTGAAATAAAGCAGCTACACCAGAAGTAACATGAAACAAACGGGACGCAGTCACCACCCACCATTATCAACATGACGTGTTTGGGCAGAGGGGCGACCGGGTTGACATCGCCCTCTGGCAGTGGGATGTCCGCCTTCTTGATCTCCCGAAGCAAATAACCTGTAACAGAGGTGGGACCTCCTTAAAAACAACAACAACGCAACCATAATTTTCCAGAACAATCCTTTCAATGGGTAGGCAGGCACAGTGCCCACATGATAGGCATTTATCGCACCAGTAAACACACAGCCTTACCCTGCCCTTGCACCCCCAGCCTCAGCCTGTGAGCCTGTGCCCCCCCCCCCCCACCTCACCCCCAGTAAGACTCACTATACCAAAAAAAAAAAAGAACCCCAGCTTCAAACTCAAGCCTGAATGGCTGACTTCAGACGAAATTCTTCAGTTGCTTAGCGACAGGAACGGACGGACCCTGTGGCCCCAGACACCGGGGGTCATACGGGACCCAGCTCCCCACTAATCCCTCCTCCCCAACAGGCAGGGACTTCCATTAAAAACCTGGAATTTCCCCTAAGCTAGCCCACGCTCAGCTTCCCCCACCCCCCCCCTTTTTCCTTCATAAGCAAAGACTTAATTTCCAAGCTTGGGCCCCCAATTAAGCCTAAGTTCAAGCACACTGTGCCAGAGTTGGAAAGGGGCGAAGAGGCAATGCACCAGCGCACCAGTGCGACACACTGCAGTGTGCGTTTCACCAGGGTGGTAGTGGTGCGAGAGACACACTCAAGTGTCCCTGTAAAAGCCCACCTGCATCTTTAATTAATAAGTCCCAAATGTATTGCTCTGACATCGCTTTAATGCAAAAATATTTATCCTCCAAAGTAGAGACCATAAGACAGCACATTCAGGCTGCAGCTAGAAATACTAGACAAGTTACTTCTGCTTTCAGGAAGTGAGCTCACTTTGTCTCTCAGTTTTAAACTTGTGACAACAACAAGTAGAGCAGTGAAAGAAATGACTCACAGCTTGGACGGAAGGTGCCATTTAAACAAATGGATGACGAGTGTCTTGAGAAAGACTACGGATGAGTAGAACACAGTCAGAGTCTTGGTATGTACTAGTGGCTTCATTTACAGCCATACCAATATTAAAAGTGCAGAGGAGATTTGTGTTTCTGCATATTTCACCCATACCACGCAGTGCCTAATATCCACAGTAGTGCTTCAAAGGATGCACTTCAAGCTTTGATGGAAATAGCCAGGCCTTACCCAGAATGCACTTCAAGCTCTGATGGAAATACCTAGGCCTTACCCAGAATGCACTTCAAGCTCTGATGGAAATAGCTAGCCCGTACCCAGAATGCACTTCAAGCTTTGATGGCAATACCCAGGCCTTACCCAGAATGCACTTCAACCTTTGACGGAATGAGCTAGGCCTTACCCAGAATCCTCTCCATTTCGTCGCACCTCTTGATCTCGCTGACAAACTTGCGCTGGAAGGAGTTGACGGAGGGGTTGAGCTGGAAGGAGGAGACAGAGAAACACACTGAAAACGCACAGTGGCGAACAGTGCGTCAGTTGGCCAGCGTGCACCAGGGAGCGCTAAGCGCTAGCATTCACTTCCTCCGTGCAACGACACACCCATGTGCAGGCTTCACGGGGCTATGTTAGATTCCCCAGTTTGGACAGAGCACCTCCACAGCTGCGACACCCTGTGTGACCGCAGGCATGGCAAAGTCAAACAGAGAGAGAGAGTGCTCCTAATTTTCAGTATTTGTTGCAAACCGATCAATACTGCTGGCTGTAGTCTGCAAGTAACATTTCCAAGCAGGCTCATGCATCAATGCGCAGACAAGCTCACTACACACACACACACACACACACACACACACACACAGAAAATGATTAAAGTTTAATTTGTACTCCTTTTTACAAGGAGGGGGGGAGGGGGAGGACGGGGGGAGGGGGGGGGTTAAAGAATGAAGCCCTACATTTGAAGTTACTGGTTTGAACTATACATGTGTTGCATCATTTCAATGAACTGAGATTTACAGTCTTCCCTGTAAAACATTGTTGGGCAGTAACAGTTTGACCAATTTATTCTCTGGCTTGCCTTCGGATTCCTGACCTAAATTAATGGGCCTCACAGTTCAACTGCATCTGAAGAAGATCAATGTCGGATTCGGTGATCTGTCAAGTAAAACACTAACTTAGCTAGCTAATGAACAACGACTCTGACACAATGTCCCTTCAGGATAAACAATTAAGTTTGTTGTCCACCGTAAGTTTAAACTATGAACGTAGGCTGACTAGTAGTTTAACATTAAGTTAGCTAATGCACGTTATCAGGCTCATTATCGATGACATCATAATCATCCGCTAGCAAAAGTATCGAAAGGGGAATCCTGGTGCTACTACAAACAACTTCGAAAAAAACACGAATGTCCATAAGAGTTGAAATTACAATAGCGTTACAATGACAGCAGAGGTTGCACAAGGGGGGGGGGGGGGGGGCGGGGGGGTTACAGGAACTATTGTATCCTTGACGCTGGCTAGCTAAAACAAATAATCAAGAGCTTTACATATCTCAGCACACTAGTCTAATCAAACTCCACCGTACTCTCCCACATCGACAGATAGGTGTGACATGTCCAGTGTCTTATGGCCTTACGTCATACGAAATTAAGTGCTCATCAGCTTGGCATTTTTACAGTCTGTGCCAATACCATAATAGTGTAGTATCCGCATACTTACGTCTCTGAATTCGACCAGACCCATTTCTCCCAGTTCACTGATACAGTCGTAAGCCGAGCCGGACTGCAGGAACAGCTGTGACAAACACATTTCTTCACTCCGGAATAACGAACCCATTTTGACGAAGTTAAGTTAGCCACCGACAGACAGAAATCCCACTCTCGTCCGTTTTAATTGACCTTTAATTATACTGACCTAGTAGCTAGCTACTACCGACGTACCTGACCAGCCAGTAACCCTGACCAGGGTAGCTAGCCAACGTTAGCCACTTAGCTAGCCAACTACCTGCTGCGTTAAGCTTTCGAGTTCGCCGGCGCCCTGTCAATCATTAGCCAACAAGTGACACGTCTTTTTTGCGTAGTTGTCTAGCTGGCTAACATGGTTGCTAAAGTACCATGTATATTACCCCGGCTGGGTGTTGCTTGCATCCCAATTTATATAACAGGTACGCAAGCTAACGTTGGCTAAAGCCAGTCTTTCTCCGGTATCCCAATGGTAGCTATCTAACCCATACCGCTAGCCAGCTGCCTCGCTGGTAACCTCCAAATGAGTAATTAGCCAGTTAGGAAGCGAGTACACAAAATATCATTTTTTACACAATGTTATGATAGGTAACTACTACTAGTACAGGTGTGCTAGCAAGTTATCTAATGTTAGTAGCAGCCGTACAGAAAGAATCTACAATACACTGCTACAACTTGCTAGCTAGCCAACTAATTTATTCACTATGCAGAACTACACAATAATGCTCGCGTCTTCGCCCGGAAAACTATTAGTCTCATACTGCTAGTTACACATAACTATTTTAATTCCACCTCAAAGTTACTCGTTTCAACGTAAAGTTATTCGGTGACTAACTAACAGCAAACTGAACCAAGTTCACCATCCACAGCAAGATATTCCTTCCACGTCGTTACTTCAAAAGGTACCCGTACAATTTCCAATCAGCTCGCGCAAACGCAGCTGCGGCCAACCATACGCCCTCCCGTGGTTTAAATGGGCGGAGGATGTGCGATGCATCAGAAATGAACTAGAAATGTCACGCATGCGATGTTGGACGAATGCATTTTAGTTGTGTTTGGTACACACAGGAAATATTTGCAGTATGTCCTGTTAACATAAACACGTTTGCGACAGCAAGGGGTAACCGTAAAAACAAAACTTTGTTTATTTAAAAAAGCAATTGCATAAGTAACAAACACAATTTACATATTTACACAAGAATATGTACATCTATTTTTACACACAGGATATCTGGGTCCTTGACCAAAATAATAGGTACATTAAAAAACCATTTCTACTTTCTATGAATACATTACGATGATGATGCTGCCAACATTATGGGGCAGTTTATGGGTTCTACCTGTAAATGTTCTCATTTTACCACAGGAGGACCTAAATGAAGCCAGGATGATGGAATCCAGTCACAGAGCAAAACTGAATTAAAACTCAAGCCATGTTTTTTTCTGTTGCGGTAGCATATTTTCAAATAATTCTCAAGTTCTGAAAAACATTTCCTGAGAGGAAGGAAGTCAATAGAACAGTGCATCAGATATTTGAGCCAGGGGATTATATCACTCAAAAAGTAAAGCTGACACTTACTTTGATCACACTTGGTGCTGATTTAGATTGCACTGACACAATCAAACTGACACACCACTGTTAAAACACAAGCTAGAGGCAGAGTCTCCCCCCTTCCAATGAAAGTGAGTGACCTCACCTTTGTGTGTAGGTGCAATGGTGTCATAAGCTTAGAGGCACTTTGACATACTTTCCTCTTTCGCGCCCGTCCATCATAAAGATATGTAAACATGGTACAGTAATGTTAAATGCCCAAACAGTCTTATGGAGACAGGCCCCTCTCTCCCCCCCCCCCGGCTGAAGGGGCCGGTCCGTCAGCCTGTGTGTGAAGGCGGGGTCTACAGGGAGGCGTTGCTCCACGCTTGGCGGATCTGTTTCCATGGCGATCCCAGCACAGACGCAGCGATGAAGAAGAAGACCAGGATCAGGCCTTTGGCGAGGGACTGCGAGTAGGGCTCACCTGGTAAAGAGGAAGAAGGTTAGACGGAGAGGAAGAAGATGCTTACCTGTGTTCCCATTAAGGTTTTTTTTTTTGTATTAACAAGTCAAAATAACTCAGGCCTTCTCAGTTATATATAAAATAATAATCAATATGAATAAACTAAACAAACCTATACATGACAATGCTTTATATACAGTATATGTTAACATTTTGTTAACAAGAGGAGCAATGTAACCATCCTGAAAGGTAACAGCAACAAAGGTAACAGGCACCTGAGGGAAGGGTCTGTGGATTGGGGTGAACTGCATATTCAGGTCTCACCTGTGTAGTACCGAGTCAGCGGATACGCCAGCTGTGGCCAGCAGACATCGTTCCTGTCACAGTCGTACTCGGTGAAATTGATCTGAAACCTGAAAGACAAGACAAGACAAGAAAAAAAGAATAAATTAATAACAATCACAGAATGACTGACTAATGGAACTGGCCGCACTTTACAGATGACAGACAGGTGGGAAAGCCCAATGAGACGTTTGCATGGTGAAAGTGGGCGTGTCTGAGGGAGGCGGCTCGTGACCTGGTTTTGGACGGGGCCGTCTGGGCAGGGAGGTCGATGAAGGTGACCGAAGACGAAATGGGGAAGGACTGAGTCACCGCGGAGTTCAGACAGGGGGCAGGGTCACCCCCTCCACACTCAATGGTCCAGGTTGTCACCGCAAAACTGGAGCACGGGAGTCAAAATGATTCAGATCACTATTATTATTATTATTATTATTATTATTATTATTATTATTATTATTATTCACCCTATTATTATTATTATATAAACGAGGCAGAATGGTGAAATGGTCAATCATCGTCAACACTAACAAGGTATTTCAGAGATTTTTCAACACACTGTGCTTAACAAAAATAGCCTATTAGACTGAAGTATAAAGGCAGAATTTTCCTTTTGGCAAAAACAATCTCTGGGATTCACATAGAGAAGAAACAAAAAGCAAAAGGAATTCACCATGCCTGTATTCAACATGATTACTGATGATTACTGACTAATGATGAAGCTAATAACATGTTCAAACACGCTCAAATGTTGTAGCTGGCCAGAATAGCCTTTTCTGCTCAGTCGGTTTCCATAGAGAGCACACAGTAGATTTTTTTACGAGCCTTTAGAGACGGTGGGCCAGCGTTCGCGGATGACGCAGGTGACCCGGTACGGAGACCGCTCGCTGGCTCGCTCGCTCACCTGACCTCCACGGCCCGGATCTCCCTCTGAGCCTGGGCTCCCGGCTGCCCCACCGCGGCGCTGCCGACGTGGACGTTCAGGTGAGCAGGCACGCCCGCACAGGTGCCGGGGGGTCCCGCCGGCAGATTGCTGGCATTCACGGGCACGACTGCGGGCGGTGCGGCAGAGAGGGGCGCCAACCGCGGGACGGATGGGTGAACATGTGTGTCAAAATCAGCCCAATTACAACAGGTGACCTGAATCTGCACATTCTGACTATATAAACTGAGGGGTTAGTTCTAATGGTCAGTTTAACATACATGATTAAAGAGTCTGATTTAAATTCTAGATGAGATGTAGAATCACTGCATTAAAAAAAAAAACATAATTCATGAACATGAAAATGAGTGTGCTGTGTCCTGAATGACTGATCCGTGAACACAGACTTTAACAGACAGGAGCTCACAGGTAATGTTCACCCAGTCCGCCAGGTTGGCGGAATCAGGATTCCCGTTTCTGGCGACGTAGGTCACGTTCACCAGAGCAGCCAGAGTGCTCCGGACAGTCTCTCTGTGCAGATTTAAAAAATACAAAAAAATCTGGTCAAAATCACACTTTCAGGGTTGATCACACAATAATAATAAAAATAAATAAATTAAGAATGTCAAACTGTTGATTGATGAAGTCAATGACTCCTCCAAGCAAAATCTTATCAAAAGATGACAACTTGACAGCTGATGTTTAAGAATGTATATAATGAGCTGTAGTGCCTTATTCAGAGATGCTTGGTTCTACAATCCAGAGGGTTTTGTTGTATTTTTTTTTACTCGCCAACTGTTTGACCAATAATCGAATGACATTTCCAACCACAGGGTTCTGGACCATTTGATTTTTCTTGTTGCCTTCGTGAAAGCAAACCAAAAAAAAAACAAAACAATACATCATTCTCTCATTAGGTTCGACTATGGAAATGAAGAGTCAGGTGTGAAAGCCCCCCTTAGATATGGTTTCGGACGAATGAAAGGGTAGATTTACATTTGCACAAAGAGTTCATTCAGTCCTGTCTGCAGCGGCTGCCCGATTCCCGCAAACGCCATTGTTGATGTTCGCGGTGAATGACGAGAGCCAGTCTCGCCGCCATTTCTCTTGACATTTTTTTTTTTTTTTTGCGATGACTCACCTGAGCTGGGCGCACTGGGCCAAGTCCAGCAGCCCCACAGGTACCAGGCACCCCGCCGTCGCATTCTCCCCAAACAGAACTGGCCTACTGCGGGCTGAGGCGCACAACCCCTCCCCGACTGAAACGTGAGAGAGAGGGGAAAAAAAAAAAGGTCATCGCTCAAACAATACACAGGCTCTTCAAACAACAAAGTCCTGTTTAAAAAACCAACGAAAACAAACCCCTCAAGCTCACAGTAATGATTATGCATGCGCACACCAAAGGATTATTTTAACCCAGGGTGCATTCGCGAAGAGCCGTCTCAAAGGTTGCACACTTAAGAGGCGAACAATAGCTGGTGCTTCTCCGGCCGCGGATCAGATCAAAGTCCGAGCGCACAGTTTCCTCGCGGCTGCCGTCTCCATGGAGATGGCCGTCTCCGTACCTGTCGCCCAGAGGCCGAGGGGGACCCGCTGGACGGGCGCCGAGTCGTTGGCGGCAGCATCCACAGACCCCCCAATAACGGGCAGTCCAGTCTGATAACCTGGAGGGGCAAAGTGGAAATGGGATGGAACAGGAACTGTGTGTGTGTGATGAATGAGCTTGTTTTGCCCCCAGGCGTACTGCAACACCCAGAGACCGGGAGTCTGCACTCAGGGGAGGATGTGACCCCTCCCCAACACCAAACGAGAATTCAAAACTTCAAGCAGTGTTTGTTTAGAGCTATTATTGAATCAGACCTGGGGGCTTGAAGCAGGTCACTCAGGGCAAGACAAACCGAAACCCGCAGACAGAAGTACAGGCTGACCTGGGTTGCCAGAATTGGACTGTGCAGTTCCGTCCCCGTTCACAAACCTTGCAGAGAACCGAACGGTCAGGGAGACTGTGGAAAAAAAAAAAATTTCAATTTACAACCACTTCTCAGTCATGAATGGTAATAAAATAAAATACAGTGTGATCATTACCGTCAATAAGAATAAGCTTCTCATTTTTCTCAAGCTAGACAATATCAATCAACTACCGATCAATTAATCATTGTTGAGCAATAATCAAACAAATTTATAGCTCTTATGCTATTTTTTCCCCCTCCTTACATACTGAACCATTTTTAGTGCTGAGTGGATGAGTTAAGCTCACCGCTTGGATCCAACGACACGTCCGCCAGCGTCTGAGTGAGAGTGACGTTGGTGAGGCCGTTTCCGCTCCAGTAGAAAGTGTAGTTCAGCGCGACGGTCACATTCTCACAAAGCTGAGGCTGTCCAGCCGACAGGGGCTCTACGGAAACACAATCACATTTCTGTTACCATTCAGTCTATCCTAACTATTACACCTGGCCAGCCAGTGAAGGATGGGCTTGACATCTACAGTCGAGTTCTTCCCGAGATTTCTTCTCATCAGGGAGTTTTTCTCGCCACCATTTTCAGTGTTTTTCTTCCCACTGGGGATTTTTTTTTGTTGTTACACCTCAATTGCTCGCTTTTTGGGGGTTCAGGTCTGGTTTTTTTCCCCCCCCAAATCCCACTGTAAAGCATCTCTGTCTTTGTGACACTGTCTCTGTAAAAAAGCACTGTACACATAAAGTTGAACTGGAATTGAATTGAACAAAAGGGGAAGAAGTGGGGGGGACATCAGTGGTTCAAGGAAACTGGTGCCAAATCTGTAGAAGTCAGGATCCTATGCAGTCAAGCGGTGGGTGGAGTTTTCATAATGATCATAAGCCCAGGCCTGCTAATCGATCTCCGAACTGACCTGGAGGGAAGCCACTGCCGCTCTTCACCGGGACAGGGACAGACACAATGGAGCCCAGATCACCAGCCCTCATTTCTGTCACGCTGACAGTGACCATACCTGCAATAAACAGCAAACACAGCCTCCATTATTTCAATGAAAATAAAAACAATAAGCTAAAAGCACAGGAAGGATACAGAAATATAAGCAGGCTGCAGCAAAGCAGTACGTTATAATCTACCCTGAATGAAGAAAATCTGCAAATCACATACATAACCTACTTAAGAAAAAACACCAAAATTAATTACACTGCACTTCTACACCATCAAACTAACTGGAAATACTGATTCTGGGAAATTAATTAAATGCAGATCCATATGAGGATTCAGATTCAAAGTGTTCCTGACAGAGTAGGAGAATGATACTGATTTGTAATTTTGACAGATTGATAATTTCAGGGGTTCCTGTTCTAATGATGAGCCTGTTGGTGAGGAGGGCCAGTGAGCCACAGCCTACCCCCCAGTCCATCCCTTAGCGGGACACCCAGCTCCGAGGCAGTGACGAACAGGGGGGGTCCGGTCGGGCAGGACTGGAGACGAGTCACACAGTACGTCTCAAAGTTCCACAGAAAGGCCACTGGGGCTCTGGAGAGACACTGGCCAGCCAGGGACCTCTGGGGGGGGGGGGGGGGGGGCGGTGGGAAAAACAAACAAAAAAATTTCAATTAATGTCCAGTGCAGTACTGCCATTTGCTAATTCGAGAGCAACATAAAATTATGGATAGCCAGCATACTTACATTGAACATGCATACACATTTATAAGCCAGCACACAATCAACATGCACATACATATTTATACAGATACAGGACCACTGTGTCTGACCTGAGGGATGGTGAAGTACCGGTCGCGAGCAGTGAAGAGGGGGTCCCCTTGGCGGTAGTCACTAGGGGGCAGTGGTGCGGTGAGAACTGGAGCCTGGAAGGATGCGCTACGCTTGGGTGTGCTGAAGACGACGCAGGTAAGAACGGGTTCAACACAGAGAGGGAACAATTCAAAAACTGAGTGACACAAACCGTTTGCACGGGTCAACTTGATTAGCAGGGACATTTTTGCAGCTATTTACGTTATATTCATATATACAGCTGAATATATATCAGGGTAGGGTACAATGGCAGTATCCCACTAGTGAATCTGAAGGTTATAGGTTTGCTTACCAGGTGGGATACTGCCATCGTACCCTACCCTGAATTGCTCAGGTATATATATTCAGGGTTAAGTCAATCAAACCGACAACCTTTAGATTAAAAACACCACCGTTCCCCAACCATTATACCACACTGCCACCGTCATTGGGAGGTATAAATTAACATAGGCAAGCTTGGGAATTCTGTTAAAAGCAAACACAAAAATAAGCTTGGCTGTCTGAACGCAAAAACGACCAAAAGCAAATCAGTGACGACTTAACGAGGATGCCGTTCAGGCCGTATGAAATGCCTGCGTAAAACTCTTTACTCACACTGTCTGTCCCTGGTGGAAGAGCCCAAGGTACGGGTTGTTTTCGGGAGGGGAGGTGACACAGAGGAAAGGGAACCAGTCAGGCGCGTTGCTCGCGGACTGCGCGGAACACTGGTAATCGGGGGCGGGAGTGACGTTCCCTCCGAACACTCCGGGAAGGCACTGAGCTGTTCCGAACAGCTTCAGAACGTCCGGGGAACAGTCCTAAGGGGAGAGAGAGACAGGCAAGGATACACGCGTTACACACAGGACAACAACCTGTTGGAAAATTCCGATTCCGGTTATTTATAAAATCTGCTGTACTCCCTCTGTACAAAAATCAGAGGGCCGGGGGAGCTGAGGATGTAGACAGAGCGCGTGCCAGAGGGACAGCCTGTACCTCACAGACCACAGTCAGAGGAGTGCTGAGAGAGATAACACCTGCTGTACTCCCTTTGTAAACTCATCACTATATCAGAGGTGCAAAAGCTTGGCTGTGTATTGAATGTGGGCCTAAAACGTAATTGGACAAACAGACATGTCAATCAAGTTCATAACCAAGCAGCTTCCTCTCAGTGGTTAAAAAGGAGGGCCATTTGGTCACACACAGTGTCACAGAGCCAATACCTGGTCACAACAGCAGCGGACATCACAAGCTCCAGCTCTCAGATCACAGGGACACGGGCCCAGTGGCTGGTAGGTTTGGTTTGGAATGGCAGTTTTATTTTCTAGGAAAAAACAAAAGCATCCCATCAAGTAAAAAAATAAATTAAAAAAAAACAAAAAACTGTAAAACGGCTTTTCAGTTAATATCAATTAACATTATTTTGCAGTCAGTGGTACAAAAACAATATGTGCGTCACACACATTAAAGCCAACGTTGTGAATACTGTTGCAAAGTTTTTATACCAAAGTTACAATATGTTGTGTGGGGGGGGGGGGGGGGGGGGGAAGGAAGCTAAACATAAATTAGCCAATATATCGCGCAGGGTTTCGTTTTTTTTTTTTTGTTTTTTTTTGAGTTACGAACTCCTTGACCTCGCGCTCGAGCTGAGGCGGCAGCTCACCTGACAGAGGGCCCGTGGGAAGAATCAGGGCGTAGATCTGGGCCTGGACCAGCAGTGCGGCCCGGTGCTCGTCACCCAGGCACGCGGACACCCGCAGAATCTCCTGCACGCACAGAGGCTCCGGGCAGCAGTCCGTCTCGTTGCCACAGAGCTGCAAGCTGCGGTTCAGACTCAGCGTCACCTTCACTACGGACTGAAGACCGGAGGCAGAGTCAGAGGAGTCCAATTCATGAGCAAGCCGCTGGAGTAATACCGGTGTGAAAGCAGGGCGATAACGGTTTGCTGTATTTTGGTACACAGTTTTGTGGGGAAGCAACCGGCAGGAAATACTACCTTGTCCACCGTTTCCTGGGTGAGAATCCATTGTCCCGGGTCCTCTTCTGCACAGGACGGCGGAGGAAGACGGCCTGCCAAAACAGTTCATTGTAGATAGGGTGAGGACCCCTTTGTAAATAAAGGACTGTAGGCTCTGTCCCCTTTGTAAATTAAATTATTAAACAGCGTGACACATGCGTGCTTGGTTACACTACCAGACAATAGGACTGAAATTTGAAAAAAACAAAAATGTTGATACCATACCCGTTGTGTTTAACGGTGAAACGGAACGGACAATCACAGAAATGCCAGAGGTGTTTCCTTGCAAAAAGGCGGTTACCCTTGGTCCAGAGGCCACGACAAAGGCTGGCTGAAAAACTAACGTTAGAGAAAACATTCGGGATCACAGGCAGTCCTATCGTTATCGGCTGCATTAATGTAACGACGATATGGACAGCACTTCAGGTTATCCTGCTGATTTATTTAGTATCTAGCCACATCGATGACAAGCAAAACATGCTAGCCAACTAGCTAATATTAGTCCATCAAGTTGCTTTAACGACCAAAACTCACCGAGATTGCCAAGTGCAGCCTTCATACAATATATCAAGGTAAAATATACGCATATATGTGAAATCCCAGCTCGTGGGGTGAAGATAATAGCCATTCTTCGCTAACAAGCTATGGAAAAACGGATACAGAACTACAAGAGCTCCCTAGTTCGCTTTGCAGCCATGCTCTCCAAATGTTGTCATAACGTCTATGGCAACGAAATATTAGCCAATCCGCTTAAGGGCTGCGAAACGTTATAGCGTGGCGATGTACTGACGTCATCACGTTTACTTTACTCGGTTCTGTGCAGTACAATGATTCTGTTGCCAGGGGTCGCTGCAGCTGGAGCGCCACAGCTTCTCGTGTCTTGCACGGGCTTGTAACGCTAAAAGACAGTGATGTTGTATTTTACACTCCTTAATGCTTTTACAGTAGATAAATGTTTCCATACAGTGAAGTTGAGATAATCGCGGGAATATATCCTAAATGTAAACAGGAGATAGAAAATCTCAGAAAAATGGACGAAAAGAACTAAGAGAATGGCGACAAGATAGCCTAAAGGTGGTACGTTTGATAAGGAAATATGCGATCAGATGGGAGGAGTAATAGCAAATTAGAGAACAGGAGACAAGTCCGAAAAAAGAAAGCAAAAACGAGGACAGGAAAAAGCGATCTTAGGGTGGTTCAGGTCCTCTTCCCTAGAAAAAGGTGTAGGGATGTGTAGGGATCACAGCGAAATGATGACTCCTCCTCCATATGCCCCGCAGTCGCCGGGACATACGGAGGTAAAGGAGAACGGCTTGTACCCAATGTGCCCGGTAACATCTGAAGCGCCACCTGCAACGACAGTGTGTCCAGCAGTGAAAGGACAGGTTCAGATACACGGGTGGGCAGAACATGAGGAAGGTGAAGAACAGCTAATGGAGACAGAGAAAGCGCGTCTCGAGGAAGAAAAGGAGAAGATAGAGGAAAGGGCAGCAAGGCTAAGGGGAGAATACAGAGAAGTGGAGGAATTGGAAAGGCTGATAAAGGAAAAATATAACCGGTATGATGAACACCATAGCCGGTTAATAAAGGCAAATGACATAAGGGACACTGAGAAAAAACAGCAAGCGTCTAGAGTGCGCCAAAAGCCTGAACAGGTGGGGTCAAAAAGGGACGGGGAAACACGTAAAAGACGCGAAACTGCGGGGTGGGGGAACACTAAATGGGAAGAACTCCCATATAACACGTGGGAAGAGCTGAAAATAGCAAAGCCAAAAAGTGCCAAGAAAACAGATTCCCAAGATGAGCATAAAGCCGAGTTTAGCAAAAGGTACTGCAAATAAAGAACAAATCCCCCAATTAGAATATAATAAGGAAGGGGAGGAGGAGTTCCCCCCAGTAGAAAAAGGCGAGGCAAGTGACGGTGAGGCAAGCCAGGCGAGTAGTAGCGAGGCAGAAGATAGAGGGCGAGGGAAAAGAGGAGCCAGACGAGGAAGTAGAGTCGGCACAGGTGAGGGGAGACATAGCTGGGCGAAATGTAACTATAAGAGAAAGACCGCCAACCAGACGTAACCCAGCAGCAGAAAAATGTAGCGATGATGCTGAAGCCCCCAAAACCTTAGCGCCATTGTTGATTAGGGAAGGTGGTGCACCCCGATACATTCCCTGGTCCACCCAGGATATGCAAAATGTAATAGCCAATCTCCCTGATCTGCAGAATGGGGCGAGCCACCAGGGCGCTGGAGGAAGAGACCGCAACCGGGTGGGAACCAAATGGGGGGAGGGCCAGGGAATGGTGGTCAAAATAATCAGATGCCGGGGATTGAACCCGGGGCCTTGTGTCGATTCCTAGACACAACAGTACCAGTTCTGTGGCACGAATAAACCAAGGACATTGCTACAGCAATGGATAATCTGTCCTTTTCAGGAAATTCACACAAGCAACTGGAACCTCCTGTCAATAAGAAGCTGAAAGAGCAGAAACAGTATCTGGCTGCAACCGTTCTGCTCAGTGTCCTGAACTTCTGGGACAGTGACCTGTCTAGACCATCTTGTTGGCTACCATCAATGAAATTGGTCATATATTAACTGAGAAGTAACGTATCTAGAATTACCGAAACACAAGGTCACGAGGAGTATGTTACTGAACTAGCAAAGTGTAAAAAATTAGCAAAGAGCAAAAAATAAATCAATAAAAATAAAATGCACCAGGCCTCCCATTTTTCGTCAGTTCGCATGTAGCTTTTGAGCGTTTCTGAACTCACACACTGACCCTCGTCCAGTTTCGACAGTTCTCATACGATGGCTCGGGAGTGAATCTGCGCTCCGTGAGCTGATGCTGAATCGGGGTGTACGGCTTTAGCCTATAGGCTGAGCGCATTCTAAGCCAAAGCGGAGAGGTTTCTCTGTATGACCTTTGGCTTTGTGGAGGCGGGCTCGTAGGACGGAGAAAGCGGCCATACTTGTACTTCCTGCTCCGGGGGAAAAGAGAAGCAATCAAGACAGGCTTTCAAAAATATACACACATAGCAAAAAGCTACAGACACACCATTGCAACAGGTACGCGTGTAATATTTATAATAATGCAAGCACTCTTTCAAATAAAGGTACTGCAAGAGATTGGCCGTTGAACGGAACCAGATAGCTTTGGCTAGCTACCTAAAGTGATAGAAATCTCAACAAAGGGAATACCTGACGCTAGCTTACTTACGTTGGTAGCATTAGCCATAACGTTTCGGTGCTGCTCAACACGGGGAAAATTAAATCGGTGCAAATGTAAAAATGATTTTTAGCCTCATAGAAATAGTAATACTTTTATAATGTGAGCCAGAATTTTTTTTGCCTGCTAAAGAATAGCTGACCAAATACGCTTGGCCTGATATTGCGGAGCACACGATCCCGGCCTCGGGGCTGGCTAACGCTTTTTGCTATATAGCCAAACATGTTACTAGCCTAGCTAGCTGCTATCCGCGAGAATTGCTAAGGTTGCTGGCTTCGAACCAGAAACCCGAAGGTGTTTTGCATCAAGCTTTTTAAAAGGGCGGGAAGCATGCAGACTAACCTAACAATTATTGCGATTATATGCTGATACAATTTCGTTATTATGAGTTGAACTGCTAGTTAATCGTACATGTGCTTTTACCATATAGGGAGAGCATCGGCGGCGTAGATAGCGCTCGCTAGCAATTTAGCCGTTGGGCAGATGGATTGAGAGGATATCGGGCTAGTTTAGTTGTTAGCCTAGCTATCTTGTAAGTTTGAGCAGATATTTTGATATTTAGCTAACTTAACGTTACCAACTACTGGGATGGTCATGGAATTCTTCACGAACATTTTTTTTTTTAAAAGAACAGGCTACCTAACGTTAGCCTATCACGCCGCAGGAAATTAGGAGCCTTTCTTTCTAAATTTGTAGTGCTAATAATTGAATTAAGACGTTCCGGGATTTATTGTGAAATTTAGCGAAGTGATTAATGTGTGATCTAGTATTAACAGCAATATGGTGTAGATGCGATGGCTACGTTGTGTACTGAAACAAACATGATGGAAATGGTTCTCGCATAGTGCTCAGATGTGTATAAATAAACCGGTTTTGTTTATTGTAGTTTTGGTCAAAACCAAATGACTTGGCTTGAGCTATGATTTTACATTTGTCTCCATAATTCGCAATTCAATTCAATTTAACTTTATTTCAGACACATAGGTCCTGTCGCAATAAAGAGAGAGCTTCATTGAGACTAAGCGCCAGGTAGTCAAATCGAGAAGCCGTGCTATTTGCAAGTAAAGACGCGTTAAACAAACAGAATAACTGAAAACCCAGCAGATTGTCAATCACCACTAAAACACCACTTGACCCACAGAAAGGGATAGGATGAACATGAATAAAATATGGTATAAATAATCACTGCATAACCAGAGTTTTGCCTTGGTGTTCTGGAAGGGTTTAAGAGCTAATATTTGCTGAATAATGTGAGAAGGTAATCCACACAGTTTCTGAAATCACAGTTCCATGGGAATGGGATAGTCTCCATAAGTATTGGTCAGAGGAGCATGTTGCTACTAATTTTATTCTGACAACATTCAAACCTGAATTTGTTGTGTTTTATTTGTTTGTAGGGCGAGTTGCTTGATGGCTGCTCTGTCTCCGATGAACTATAACTTTTGTTTCTTGGCTGCTTGGTTTGATGAGCCCTTCAACTGGACAGTTGTTCCCTTGGACAGAACCGGGGAAGGGTACGCACTATTTCAAGCTCCTCTTGTTTCGCTTTTGCAGGGAGAGGTCCCGACAGAGCCATGGCGGATGGGAGGATCTATGTGGGGAACCTTCCGACGGACGTGCAGGAGAGGGACATAGAGGACCTCTTCTTCAAATACGGGAAGATCCGAGACATCGAGCTGAAGAACAACCGGGGCACGATCCCCTTCGCCTTCGTCCGTTTTGAGGATCCACGGTGAGCTCAACACTCGCCCCCCCTGTTTTGACTTCAGTGTGTGTTCAGACCTCCCGCGTTAAGGTTTATCAGGAACTTTGACGCTGTGGCTTTACCTAGCGTTATTTTAAAGGCTCCTCATCTCATCCTTGGCTTTTGACTAATAATTCTTTTTTTAGGACCTTTTTTTTTTTTCTATAGCTTGCACAACGCGAGTTCTGCAGTGGTAGAGGCGAACTGTAGACGTTGCACAAGTTCTGGAGAAAACAAAAAAGTGTAATCCTGCCTAGAGGGCAATGTCGGTGTGTAGAATTTCCCGTAGAAGTAGATGGACTAGAACCGTGTTACCCTGGCTGTTCTAAAGGCTCGTAGATGCATCGTGGAATTTAGTGTACAGTTGCGTTTTGTACTTTTAAAAAAAAAAAAAACGGTTCCACTTCCGTTGTGCAGGGACGCCGAAGATGCAGTCTACGGGCGGAATGGCTACGGACTTGGGGACTGCAAGCTGCGCGTGGAGTACCCCCGGTCCTCGGCCTCAAAATTTAGTGGCCCCATGGGAGGAGGCCCCAGAGGAAGATTTGGGCCCCCGACGCGGAGGTCTGAGTTTCGGGTCATAGTGACTGGTAGGTGGAAACCCGGGAATCTCCACAGTGCTGTTAGTGTTTAACTTGTCCGCTATAGAACACAAACTGGCGGGTTGGAGAAAAGCCGGTTCGGGGATTTCTGGATGACAAAGAGTGATGCCGCGGCTGTGCATTGGCTTGCCTCTTTGCCGGAAAAAAAAAAAAAGGTAAAATGTTGCACCCCATATCTCCAGGAACAGGGTTGGTACTGTGCTGCAGTACCACTCTCAGGTGTGTTGTCAGTTACCTGTAATTCCCACCCCCCCACCCCCCTTTTCTTCAAGGTTTCATTGCCATTTGAGCTTGAACCCAAACACAGAGCATTGCCGTCCCTTTGGCCTCCAGTGCATTTGCCTCCAAGCCAGGTCTTATTTAGCATGCTGGAGGGACAGCGAGCCCTGGCTGGAGCAGGGTTTTATCTTTCACAGTTGGTAACCGTGGAGACGTGCGGTGTGTTGTGTGGAGTTAATGTGCTTGAGAACTTGAGGAACCCTATCCAGTTAAGACTAATCCTACCCTTGGGGGTGGGGGGAGCCCCAAAGCCAATCCTGTTCAGTAATAGTTTTGAAAATGCGGCAAACCTTAAGGCCTTTACGCGCTTATTTGTATTCATGCAAATAAAATCGCGCTTCGGAAAAATGAATAAGAACTCATTACGAGTATTGTTCGTAAAATCTTGTACGTCAAACGTGAAATTTTGTTTGCGAAAAGGCGCCATGTATTTTATTCGGACCAAGGTCATTTTTGGTGTGTTTTCGTCTGCACTGTTATATATCCAATCATTTATAGCAAAACAGCCTTTTGAACGAATGTAGACACATCTGACAAGAAAGGAAGGGGGGGGGGGGGAAATGTGTTGTACTGCTTGAGTATGCACATTGTAAAGCTGCAGAAGTACATGTGGCAGGGTGTTTGGTTTAGGCGGGTTGCTGAACGTTACATTACACTGAACAGACCTATCAGCTTCGGTGCGGTCCACGATCCTTGCTCCTGGCGTAAGCCACCAGTTTCTCCCACCGTTCACCTCCAGTTCTGCTGTGAAACGCAGGTGGTGAGACCAGTAATACGAGTCTTTCAGTGCGGCGTTTGAAAGTGTGTATAATCATAGACTACTTTTTTTTAATGAGTAACTGCCACAGTCGGTAAATCCTCTGACTGGCCAGACCCAGCCCAGCCTTGATAGAAAGTCAACAACTGAACGGTGAGTGGCTGCGTAAAACCGTCTGCTAATGACACTGTCAGGTACGGTTTGGTTTTTGCGGCTGTGCTTTCCAGCGTGCCACTGGAGCAGCGCCCACAAAATCAGGACTACTGTTTTTATTTTTATTTTTAAATTGTCCATTTGCCATCACCTCTAAAAATGGGAGAGAGAGCGAGAGAACTCGAGACTCGGACAAGATGGCCGCACCTCTCATCTGACCCGATGAAAGGCAGGAGCGAGTCAGACAGTTTGAAAGTCTGTCCTCAAGAGGCTTAATATAACTCCCGGCCCCCCCCCCCCTGCCCACAGGCCTACCCCCCACCGGAAGCTGGCAGGACCTGAAGGATCACATGAGAGAGGCGGGGGACGTGTGCTTCGCGGACGTCCAGCAGGACGGGGAGGGCGTGGTGGAGTTCCTGCGGAGAGAGGATATGGAGTACGCTCTCCGTCGCCTCGACAGGACCGAGTTCCGGTCGCACCAGGTGAGCCCCCCCCCCACCCCGCCCCCCCTCGTTACGAATTCCGCACAACACCCACACAACGTTAAAATGCACCCATTGTGTGTTAGGGCACAACAAAAAAAAACGTTTTCTTAAGGTGTGTCCCACTTTTTTTTTTGCCAAATTTGACATTGAAATTAAAATTTTATAAAAAGACGGGGGAGTTCCGCTTCTCTGAGCCAAAAGATTTCCGTTACGGTTTGAAAATGGAATGTGAAGAGTGGGTTGCCAGGTCCCAGGACAGATCCCCCCCCGTCCCCTCGCCTACCCTTGTTTTCAGGAGCCTTGTGTCACCCGTTTTCGTTTTTTTTCTTCCTCCTCAGGGCGAGACGGCGTACATACGCGTCCACGAGGAGCGGGGCTCCAGCTGGGGCCGCTCGCGGTCCCGGTCCAGGTCCCGCGGGCGATACTCGCCGCCCTACCAAAGCCGCGGATCCCCGCCCCCCCGCTACCAGTCGGCCCCCCGCCACTCGTTGTCCCGCCATAGCCCCCCCCCTCGTCGGCTCCCGCCACAGCACAGCCCGCCCCCCCGCCACTATCGGTAAACTCCAGGAAGAGGAACCCAGAACCGGAGGTTGCTTTTTTTTTCCCCCACCCCCCGTGTGTGTGTGCGCGCGTGCGTGTTACGATTTTTAAATTTCTTTTTTAGATTTTTTTTTTTTTTTTCCCCCCCGTTTGTTTTGTTTAAATTTTATTTCGGTCTGTAATATACATTCCATTATCAGGACTGTCCTCAAAGGTTTTTATTTTTTATTATTATTATTTTTTTTTTAATGTATAAGGACCGTTCCAGAAAGACACCAGTGATGGAGGATAGAAGGTTACAGGGTCTTCCGTTTGGTCAGAGTTTTTTTTGGAGTCTTTGGCTGGTACAGCTCGAAGTGGATGCGGAGGTGACCCTGGAGTGCATGTCGACTGTCGCGTTGTCACGTCACGCGGAATCGGAGCCGAAGTCTCTCTGCAGAACTACGGTGTGAGCACCGAACCTCCAGGATCCCGCTTTGCAGTCCTGGCTGCTGTTGAGGCTCAGGCGTCTCACGGACGGGAAGCCGTTTGTACATCCTCCTTTCAGGACAGCCCTGCCTTCTGGATGGTCACCGTGCAAACTTCTGTTTCTAGGCGATGGAGTTGGTTTTTTTTTTTTTTTTTGTTTGTTTTTTTTCCCCCCTTCTCCTCCCCGCATTTGTTTTAAATTGAGGCGAAACATTTTAACTAGTTTACCCCCATTCTACAAACATCCTTTGTATCTTGTAATGCCTGTGTATAAAAGCAGATTTTGATTTTTTTCAATTAAAAGATGGAATCATAACGTTCTTCTTTATTTTGGTACATGAACTGTTGCACCAGTCATTCTCCAACACCAACACAATCCATCCCAAAGATAAGCTCAGCAGTGATAGGCACTGCCGTGCGTGTGCACACGTGCTTGTGTATTACTTGCACCGTAAACAAGCAGTAGTTAAATTAACCCTCCATGTATTTAAATGCATCACGGGCGAAAGGAAATAAGCAGTTCAGTGTCTGCATTGCCAGTGCTATTAGAATCTCTGCCTCGGTCCTGGAAGTAGCACCAGTGCTAAGTTTATGAGTTTCAATTACATCAGATCATGCAAGCAAAAAGGGGTGGGGCCTCCCCTTAAGTGCTAGGATTCTGCTTCTGTTTTACTGGTACAGTTATTAAAACGACTCTTATGTATCTTGAATAAGAGCATTTAATTTTTCCTTTTAAAAAGTCACTGAAGACTAGTGTGCCCGTGCCCAGTTGATTCTCCTATTGAGTCAGAATTCTTGTTAAAATCCAGTCACAGGTGGGCTAAAGCATTCCATTAGCAGGTGATTGTGGACCCAGTGCTAACTGAAAAAGTTTTTAGAAATCCAGTCACAACTGAAAAATCTCACACTGTTTCTTCAGTCCAGTTTTTGGAGTCTTTCAACATGGTAGCTCTCTCTCCTCTCTCTGGGAGTGGGATGTTACCTGTCAAATATAGATGGCTCAATTACATGAGGGGTCTCAGATATTTCCAAAGAAGTAATAAAACGATTCCTCAGTCTTCTATCTATCTATATATCTATATATATATATATATATATATAGTCCTCTATATTTTAAGTCTAACCGATATTTACTATGTGCAAAATGTGGGTGTCCTTTATTTCCGTAAATATAGATCGGTCTGAAATTGTGTGTGGTTAGGGTTTTTGAATGTACTAAACCAGTCCCATAAAAGGCTTAGTAAACTTGGACCAAGAACTTTTAAATACTTTCAGCTCTCAAAAGCGTGAGTCATTTGAAAGGGAAATGACTTCCATTAAGAGCCTAAACCATTTAGCCCCACCCCACCCCATATTGCTAAATTGGTTGATCTGGATTTCTGACCTGGTGGTGCGACAAAGTACTCCTCCGCAGTCTTCTTGGACAGCTGGAGCAGCTGTTCAGCGCAGTCGCCCTCCTCCACACGGTCATCTCTCAGGTACAGCGCTCTGCAGGTCCAGCAGGAATATAAACCATTTCACTACCACTGACCAGGACAGCAACTTCAGCGGCTTTTGTACTGTCCCAAGTCTTGAAAAGCCTTGGAGGACTGCCTCTCAGCTTGAACCTGGTTTGCAGTGACAAGATCACACATTTATATCAGATGCCATTATTTTAGACGTGATGGGGGGGGGGGGGGGGGAATACCAACGATTAATTTATCTTAGAATTTAAACAAAAACTTCTTCAAGTTGTAAAACACAAACAGAAGCGGACAGAGGATCCTGTGAATGCCTGCACTGACCTGTCCTCGAGAACCGACTCCATTGGTTCAACCCCCTCCGTGTTGACTACATGGAGCTGGTCAGCGAATCGGATGGCTTTCTCCAGGCGGGTGACTGCCTCCTGGTTTCTGAAGTCCACCAAGGCCAGGCGTTCCAGCTTGTCCACCAAGTCTAAGGGCACTCGTGTGGGCTACAGAGGGGATATACTGTATTTCATTAATCACACCTCCCAACGGGTTAGGAACTGGCCTTGTAACCTAAAGGTCACAGGTTCGATTCCTGGGTAGGACACTGCCGGTGTACCCTTGAGCAAGGTACTTGACGTGCATTGCTTCAGTATATATTCAGCTGTACTTATACATTATAAATGGATGCAATGTAAGTACTATGTAAAACGTCGTGCAAGTCGCTCTGGAAATGCCTGTAATGTGATCTTCACAATCTTTTTCAGCATTCATTGATGACCACTACTGGGATGATATCGAAAACTGCATCACTTAAAAGCTCTGACTGAAAAAAAAATCAGTGTCGGATAAGACACATTCCCAAAAAGTTTTGGGAATGTGTCTTTCAGCCCGATGAGTCAGCCCGATGAGTCTCAAACGATGAGTCTTCAGCCCGATGAGTCTCAAACTGATTAAGCTGCTAGTGGACCTGCATTTCAATGAAAGATGTCACAGCACATCGAACAGGGCTTACATATGGTACGCGCTGTTTGGTAAAGCATGCATGGGGAAAACCATACCGGAGGTAGCTGGTTTTCTGATACAGGTTCCCACGTTGGTGTCTGCGGAACCTGAACGATGAGGCAAGACCGATCAGAGTAAGTGGAGGCTAATACCTCAACATCTGACAGCCAACTTACTGACAGTTACTATTGGATAGTTACAGTTGCTATACCTAGGTTAAAGCTCACATGAGACGAGTCACAATGACAGGGAATGACTGACCACTTCGCTTATTACTAGGGAGATCAAACATGTTTTGGCGATCTTTCAGAAAACATATTTTGACTGTTCATTATTCATGCATTATGCTATAAATTCTACAGTATAATCAAATAACAACATATAAATCGCAAACCTGCCAGAATATAACGGTTGTTTGCTATAATACGATTTAAAAAAATATTACTACCACCGGCTTCCGTTTCACCAACTTGATACAAGTTATGATGAATGGACAACCACATGTAGCTTAGCTTCGATGCACTGGACCCGTACATACACAGTATCGAACTTTACAATGACAGCCAGCGATGGGAGCTTGCTAGCTATATGTTCTATGAAGCTAATTAACTTATTGTTACTACTTCTAAGCGCTGTGTCATTGTTTAGCGGCATAGATGACTAAGAAGACAGCCACTATCATTAGCCGCTTACCTTTGAATTGTGGACATTTTCATCTTCAGACAGTGGCTTTCCATGTGTCCAGCGGCGTCCGGTCAAACTTTGTGCCGATGTCAGAATATCCTGTCTAGGACTCTTATAAACACACCGTTGATATAAAGGCTTCACATATACCGAAGGACTGTATATCCTGCAAAATAGGCGTCTTGACATTGTGGCTAAAATATCTTCCTCTTCTCCTTCTTCTTCTTGTAACTTTAGCCAGTGTTGCTTCTATGCGTATACTGCCCTCCACTGGTCAAAGCAGGAATATCAGCTCGCGTTTTAATTCGGTTCACATCATTAAATCCGTTGGTTATAGTCACTTTCTGATAAAAACTGTGTAACTATTCTTTAAGTTACTTGGTAGTTCTCACTTCGACAAAGGACATATTCTAGAGAAAAACAGGACGCCCTAAATCTCATAGTTCTTTGACCTATGTTTCCACTCTGCACTGTATTTTTAACAGACTAGAAGTACATGCTGAACGGCTATAATATATAGCCTTGTCAGTTTCACCGCATCTCTCCGTTTTCCTGAAATAAAGATGTTTTTCCTCACAGAGGGTCCCCGGGACCGAGTTACCACTGATCACTGATGTAGGCTACTGCACAACCCATCTTCTCTAGCCTATTCATTTATTTATTTTCGTGGAACATGGAGCGACCTGGAAAAAAATATCCTTGTACGTCGATTCACTGGTTTACCTCTGCTTCAACTAATTTAAGGGTAAGTTAGCAAGTATAATTAGCTTATTTGCTTAGCAGCTAACGTCAGTTAGCTCACTTAATTGTAACTTTGCCTCCATGGTGAAAACTAACGTTTTCCCTGCGAAATTCTAACCTTTTGCTAGCGAACAAGAGTTTAGATTCCGCACTTTGAAACACGATCTTTGAATTAATACTAACACATCAACATTACAATCTTCAGTCTATGTACGATCTTTGCGGGACACTACCTCCAGAGCGCCCGGATAGCTCAGTCGGTAGAGCATCAGACTTTTAATCTGAGGGTCCAGGGTTCAAGTCCCTGTTCGGGCGTGCTTTTTGCCCCCATCCTTCCCTGTCTTATCGGCGTATTTTAATGCACGTTTAAAATCAGGAATTCTCGGTTTTCACGGTTTGTGAATATCAGAATCCAGTCAAATGAAACTTCAAAGAATCCACCAGGAACGGCTCAGATGGAGCTTGATCAGAGCTGAACTCTTTATGAAGAACTGACGAATGTGTGGTGTCCTATCATTGTGTATATTTTCTATTCCTAAGAACAGTAATTAATTGGAGTGAAAACCTATACATGACTAATTGTTTATATACTCCATCGATGTTGGTTTCAATTACTTTTTTATTTCAAACCCAAAAATGTTTAAAATGCAAAGAAAGCAAAACAACAGTTTGATTTTCAAGTTTATTGTTTTATCTGCATGACTCCAAATGAAAATGCTCCCATTGACACGAAATACAAAGTAAAAAAAAAAGTCCAGCCTGAAATATTTTCTCTTATGGGAGGACAACCTAAACAGAATCCAGGGGACAATAGTAAAACACAACCAAGTGTAACAGATCTGAATGGAAAAGGTAAATTAATATATATATTTAAAAAAAAACAGCAGGAGTCCAGATGCAATATAACAAGAAAAAAGGGTAGAAATGTGCCTTTAAAACAATTTTCAAAAGATATCACAGAAATACATGGTTTCAATATTATTCTTCTGCACCACGAATCCATAAAGGCTAATTGGTCAATCACACTTGCCGAAACTACTACCAGCTGGATGGACCAGGCCCTGATTTAGAGCGGGGAGGAACAAGCCAGTGGCCCCAGCATTTTTTTCAGGGCACCAGGTTTCTGAACTGTCATGAATGCACCGAATTACCCAATCTTTTCATCCATATACATACGGCACAAACAGTCAGTCCAGGACACTCTCTTTTTGGTTTTAAAATGCATTTTAAGATGATCAGAGCTTCAGAATTCCCCAGGGATTACAATCACAGTTTCCGTTGTTAGGCATCTTTCTGGATATGAATTAAATGTCCATAATGACATCAGTCTCAACCTGCCCCACCTCAACCCACTTCTTTCCATTGATGGTATAAGAAGCCCAGGTGAAAGAAACATAATCATAGAATCCATCAGCTTTCCGGCTTCTCCTTGTTCGGTCCCATGAATTCGACACCATCGATTGGGATGTCTTTGTCCTTGATGGCCTTCTGCAATCGCAAAGGGAAAAGTCATGATAATACAGCCTACATTTGAAACCGCCCCATCTTAAATGCATTTTGGCACTGCAATAATTTTCAAAAATACCAGCCGAGCTAAATCCTTAATTCATAGTGTGCTTTAAGTGTGCTAAATGCTTTTCAGACATGGCAAAGTAAAACTTTGGTTGAAGCTTAATAACATAAGACAGTCTGTTATTAATTGTTATTACCTGGCTGTTTTTGATGAACAAACATTATGAAATAATTAAATTCCTAGATGGCATGCAATTTGATGTGTCTTCAATTGCTAACTTGTCTTCACTAACTATCAAATTAATTACAAGTTACAAGTAATCACCTAGCTACAACAGTTCATGAGATTGTCGTTGTCACTCCTGACATTACATTACCTGAACACACACTTGATATTTTTTGAACATCTCAGTGCAAGGGTCGCCGCTACGGTCTCCTTTCAGGAATTTCTCTGCGAACCAGCGATTAAAACACTGATCATATTCTCGCTTGAGATCCGTGCAGCCTTCCCCAACACTATTCATTGTACAAAATATGCGGCACGGAGGAACTAAATTCTTGAAACCTGTATTAAATCGACGTGTATACTCTCAAATAACTCAACATTACAGTTTAGTTTCTAACCCTAAAACGGACAAAAAGTAATAGGCTGACTGGGAAAAAATATCTAAATCTGACTCAACTATACTGTTATACTATACTCCTTTCAAATTTCGTCTTTAGATGTCTTTTGCGGTTGTGACTTTTCGTGGACCACGTGATTTATCGCTGGCGTTTTTTGATGACGTAGAAGTAAAAGATACTACAGTAAACAAAGATCTTTTATTTCTGGAACTATCGAACCAAAAAATACAGAACGGAACTTCACATTTAGCTGTAAGTATCAACCGGAACTTCAAATCGTGCCATTAATAAGGAAACGAAAACGGTTTCTTTATGAACCATTATTTAAAGCTTCCTATGTGACTATGTACACTGGTCAGGTCCTATTTGGGGCCAGCCAGGTTTATGTTGAACAGACGCAGGGGGGGGAAATCATCCGCCATGTATGACCTGCATCACCAGTACCATCTTATCTGCAAGACCATGACAACTTTTCATACAACCGGAATAAAATCTGATGCTGCCACCTGCTGTCGTACTGCAGAACGAAAACTATTTCAGGTTCATCGATCCGTCGAGTATCATGCGCAAGCACTCTTCCTACACAATAACGTCTGTCTCTGTGATTGTAAAAGGCACAACAGAATGTGGTTTAAAACTTGGCCTATATTATCATAATATATGTGGAAAGTAAAATCAATATTAATTAGGTGTAATCTGAAAGCGAATTAATTCATTCCATGTTTGTTTTTTTATTTAATTTTTTAAAAACACAACTGTAACTCCTCTTGTTGTCCCCAGAACACACATGAATCTCATCTCAACAATATCCTTAATCAGTCTGGGAGAGAACTGACTAGTTGGCTCAAACCTCCACAGTGCCTACTATTACCTTCATGTTGTACAAGTTCAAATTTACTGATGTTACTAACAAAACTTTCTCTTGTTCATTTAAATAGAAAACCTAATTATTTCCTGACCCATTTGGTTATTCTGCTTTTTCAGATGCGGTAAATAGCATGGAGATTGCATGTCACTTGCTGAAGTCATGTTTCCCCGGGTTCCAGTAATCTTCCCCTGCTTTCCGAAGAAAAATCAATAAACACTGTTTTCATTCTGCTCAGACACCGTCATGTGCAATCCTCTGCTGTCTCAGACTATCAAATGTTCATGAGCCTCATATAAAGAAGGTCTGCTGTATGAATAGGAAACAATCTAGTTCAATTTCAAGGCACGTAAGCGCTACCTGCCCTGTGCTGTTTGTACACACAATTTGTGAAAATTACAGACGGCATGACATCGAGTGTGAGCGCATCAGTGCTGCACGGTGTTGAGCCCACACCAGATGCAGAATGTCTTAGATGGACAAAGAAGATGATGAAGTGAAAAGGTTATCTATGTGAAAAAACAGTATGCTGAGGTATACCTTAAGTATACTATTTTATACTATAATTAAAGTTTATATCAAGTATGATTAGTATACTATTTTTTCACATGGGTAACTATTTTACTTTCCTTCCTTCTCTCTTGTTGCTATTTTACCACACCAAGCAAAAACTAGCAATATACAAGACATTAGACAAGGACCTGGCACTATATAAAGGACCATGAACACCTGGCAATGGCTGAAGACGAAGGGTAGGGTTTGATTTTCACAACGATTGCGACAACCTGGGAATATACAGGAACAAATACATGCGTTTCTATACTGTCTTCTCAGTTCTATGCATCACCTTTTTCCCAAGTGTCACATCTAACACCCCTGTAGGATACCTAAGGGTGCTGTATTTTTAAACAGACCTGTGAACTTCAAAACTCTGTTCTGATGAAGTGGCTAAATTAAACATCACCAGGTGTTAGAAGTATAGAATGTAATCACATGAAGCTAACGTGGAAGAAATCTACATGAGGGGATGTAGTGTAGGTCACACTTGAATGTGCTATAAATCACTTTCACTTTAGCTAGCACAGCTGTTTGGACAGTGAAACCGGATACTGAATTTCTGCATTTTAAAATTCATATTTTAGAAAAAAAAAAAAAAAAAAAACATGGCTATTTTCAGAAATGTCATTTTTATTCCTTGCATGAAATTTCACACATGCACCTGCTGCTACAAAGTCAAATTAGGGGTCTTTGGACTGTGGTCTGGAGCAAGTAGCTGGTGATGCGTGATGTGTGAAACAGCACAGGAAGCCGGGTGGAGAGCTCCCCATCTCCGGTGAGTCACCCATTCAAGGTTCTAAAAGGGCCGGTTCTCTGCTGTCATCCACGCTGCGGCACTTGCTGCGAGTCTCCACTGAGTTCAGTGACGATGCGCTGCGAGTGGGCGGGGGCAGACTGACGTAAACGCGTCCCTTCACTGTGACGGTGGGGACTGGTGGGGGGGTGTGGAGAAAACGCTAAGATAACTCGCTAGCATTGACACTGAAAACAGCTCTCCCCCGCAGGACAATATCGCATCTTAGGCATGTCTTCCGTTCAGATTGTACTGGTGTGATTCACATCATTCATTACCCTGATCGATGCTGTGCCTCACTCACAAATTTTACTTGTGAACAGACATTCAGTGCTTACTTATGCATTTGCCAGACTGTGTGTATGCATGCTTACTAATGTGTATTATTAATGTGGCTATACCACTATAATTAGTATTATAAGTACTACTACAACAGTGTGGTGACATTCTACAGTAGGGGATATCTGAAGGTGATGTCTTGTTTATTAAACTATTCCATATAAATGTTTTACTACTTATGTAAAATTGGTGATGCAAAATTCAGAAAAACAGAATTCAACACAAAAAATTGCAAATGTGCACATTTCAATAAAACTGCACTAGAAAGGCAATTGGAAAAATAAGGACAATTCCATTTTATTGATTTTTTTATAAATACATAGACCATTTAATATATATTTAGATTTTGTTTTATTTGTAATATATTGTTTATGACCAGTCACAAAATAACAAACATCTTAGCTTAGTATAGAAAAGCAAAACGAATAATGAATAAATAAAATATACAAATAGTTGGTTTTCTTGTTATTTTGCTGTAACATACAGTAGTTTGCATTCACAAAGAGCTACCATAATACTCAATACAAGATATTTCACACACTTAGAAAACAACATCTGAACTGATGTAATTCAAGGAAAAGAACGTGAACGGTGAGTCCAGTGACTGTTATTTCACAAGACAGTGAAACCATTAAAAGTCCTATATAAGCCATACATGACCACTCAGTAGGTTGAAGGAGCATTGAATTGACTTTTTGGTCTGCAGCATGGATTTTTCAGAGAGGGAAAAAACTGAAGGTTTTGATCACATAATATGAATAATACTAAAGGCAGCAATGCAGATTGACTCAATTTTGTCAGATAAATATACTTTTTTTCAGGTGAATTTCAGAGAGCAGGTTTCTCGCAGGCTAAAATGGTATTTACATCATTAGGTCATCGGGGGACACAGTTCCCAAGCTGCCATGCTTCTCGGAAACTTGCGAAACGTGTGACTTTCGCAAACATAAATAGTATCGTCTGTTCTCGGATTTTTTGTGTTACGCTCATAAATACCCTGCGAACGATCTCATGGGCAGACGAATCCGAAGAGCAGTCTCTGTTATCACACAGACTTTCCGTTTACCCATGAGCCTTCACTGCATTTGGCGAAATGCCTGGAATGAGCAACTATGTACAATCATCAAAAACACGACTTTTCCCCGTTAACTACTAAACCATTTCTTCTGTTCTCCACCTATCACTTAAAATGGGTCCAGCAGGGTTGAATGTGTAAATTGAATTGCGACCAAATGCTCTCCCCTCAACCTTCGCGATTATGTGGACGGACTCCTCAGCTCTTGAAATGGAAAAACAAAAATCAAAGAAAGCATCAAAGTGGTGCTAAACGACAGTAAAATGCAGAAGGACAACAGAAGATATTGAGTAAGCAGCACATGATTGACCTAATATACAGTGATTCACTGAATAATAATGAGAAAATAAATAAGAGCACTGTTATATATATATATTCTTTATTTTTCTTTTGTTGCTTTTTGTATTCATTTTCAGTCCGAGAAAACCATAATTCACATGTACATCATATACGTTTCTCTCTATATAATAATATATAAGATTTTTTCTTTTGTTTTTTTTTTCTCATTAAGAGTTGATTATTTCCCCTTGTTACAGTACAATTCACAAACAGCAATATACAGAGACAGCAGAATGAACACAAATGCCAGATGAGGTGGGAGAAAAGGTCACTCAAAACACCGGCAATTAAGACGAAATTACTGACAGGGTTTCAACATGTTCCTGCATTTTGACTTTTCTTCCCAGAATGCAATGTGTCCAGCATGTCCCTACACACACGCACACACACACACACACACACACACGCACAGAATAGAAGAGCAGCCTGTCTCACTCCAGGCAATCAGCCTCCTTCTGATTGGAGGACGCACCACATGACGTCAAGTCCTGAAAACCGAGAGGACGCAGTTGCTCTCAGCAGCATGCGGGTCGTACCATTATCTCTGCTGAGGGCGGGGGGGTGGGGGGGGGGGGTGTTCCTTCCTTTCTCTAGTGAATTAAGACTGTAATCATCTGCTATCTGCAGCCTGCTGAAACACTGAGAAAACAGCTGCAGCCCCTCTCTCTCTCTTTCTCTCTTAGTCAGAGTGCCATTTTCATGAAAAGCTCATGGTGCATCTGAACTTATCGCACAGAGAGAGAAAGAGAGAGAGAGAGAGAGAGAGAGATGTTTCCCTGGAAACCCTGGGTTCGGCGAGTAAAATCCTGATATGGAGGCAGTCAACACGAGGACACCTGACGACCGTTAGAACATTCTACCTGGTGTGACAGAGAGCGATAGTCATCCCACACACACACACACACACACAACGTCAGCGCAGAGCTCGGCACACACACACACACACACACCGGATTCTGACCCACGGGAAGAATTAACGGCAGCGTTCCGTGAGCTTCGGACAGGAGCAGCGTACGCCACAAGGGTTATGAAATGACTCCAGCAGTATAAGTGGTCCCGTGTAATAACCACCCGAGGACTTTACAGTGACAGAAATATTGGACCATCCCATGCAAGGACAGATCGAAAATTAAGGCAGAAAATACATTGAGGTCTTTCTTTCCTATTACACCTCTTCAGAGTAAAAGCATGTTTTATGGCACATTGGCTGAGTGGAGAGGGTATTAGACTAGAGTGCAGAACACACAGCAATGAGCGGTAGGACTCGGACATTACGGTGAACAACCAATCAGAGACGCAGTGAAGAGTTCGGTGAACGGCCTCCACACTTTCAACGCAGGCAGCGCAGATTTACTCATCACTTTCCACGTCACACACACGCCACACAAACAGAACCGGGGAAGAAATTCAAGCACCTCCACGTTCACAAGCGACAAAAACCCAACAGAAATATGGCTGGGGGTTTCTGAAGGTCACCGTGGAAACAGAGCGGCCTTTCATTTCGTGGGAACAGCGTGAAAAATACAACGGGCGAGAAAAGTCAACCGGACCGCCACCAGGTCTGGCCGGCAGGTCGAGTTGAAACACTGAGGGTGCGTTGGCACAGGGGGGCGCATGCGACTGTCGCTCTCTCTCTCTGTTTCGGGTTGGCAACGCTGGCCCTCAAAAACTCCTGCACCGCCACAAAAAAAAAAACACTTCCCAAAATGGCCGACCCCTCTCGCTCTCCGCGAAAAAAAACAAAACACTGCCCCGGATGACACGTATGCGCGCCAGGCCTCTGTAACCGCGGGCAACAGCGGACACCTGCCACCGCTGTCAGGTGGAGGACATTTTGATCGTGCCAAAGAGGAGCCAGACCCAGGGCGAGCTCCAGCCTTGCACAAACATAACAGCCACGCGGTGACAGGGCTGCAACCTCCACGAGCCACGGACTGGCTCCACACGAGCCCCGCCCCCCCGTCACCCGCGGCAACAGCGTAAGCACACAGTAAACACACACTGGCTTTCGCGGCTACAGGTTTCTTTTAGCTTTGCATGGAGTAACACAGAGAGGTATCAGGCTGATGGCTGTGGGAATGCTGAACTGGCGTCTATGGTATATGTGTGGTGGGTGGATGGGATATGGTTTCCTACTGCCAGGGGCTGCTGTGTGAGGCTTCTGATTGGACACTGCTGGGACAGAGAGGACGCTGGGAATGCCTGTAACAGAATGACTCAGCAGAACGGCCAATGGCGGCTTCTTCTTCTTCTTCTTCTTCACTTGTTTTCGATGAGCGTCTGAACTTTGCACACCAGGTCTCGTGCCAGAGTCAGGATCTGCTTGATATTGTGGTGCTCGGCCATTTCTGCACAGGAGAAAAAAAAATAGAGAGCTAACAAATGGCTTCAGTCTTTATAAGACAGTTTCCCAACAGTTAAAAACCGAGCAGCTTCTACCCATACTTTTGCCCTAGGAGTGATGGCTAGTAGAAACTAGAAGATGACGCATAAACTCTCGTGTTCCAGCATCAATCCCTGGTGATGCTAACATAAGACAGTTAAAGTACGCGCGCTACACACGCGTGGGCTTTCCGCGGTAGAGACCGTACGGACGCCCGTGGCTCACCGTTGAAGAACTTGATGATGTCGGTGAAGTCCATGTTGTTCTCCAGGATGATGTCCCGGTAGATCTCCACCAGGGCCAAGGCGATGAAGAGCACAAAATGGCCGGACGAGGTGTACTTGGCCGCCCAGATCGTCTCCCACACGGCGAACACGTCGTCGTACACCAACTCTGAGGTTAAAATGGCGGGTGTCATTAACTAGGCCGGGCCGCTCAGTCGCCTAGCGCTCTCAGCTTCCGTAGCTGTGCTTTCAAACCTCGCTTCTGGCTGCAATTTGCCAGCGTTGATCCCTGTCTGTTTTTCATTCAAAAGCCACACATTTAACTGAAAGCCACCCACCTCAAAACGCTCTGTTCGAACCGCAATTAACGTCACGCGGACGTGGCGGGAGCGCTCTCAAAATCGTTCGAAGTGAAACGGTTCGTTACGAGCAAATCTTGTCGGCTTTAATATTGGGGGTACTTTGCATTTTAACCTGAAAAGCGGTGCCTTTGTTGAAAAGGAAGGAGTCTAATTGGCTTTTTGGACAGTGAATTTCTGAGCTCTGGAGATCCCCTGAAGCTGGGCACCATTACCTCGCTTGAAGTCCAGCAGAAACCAGCGGTAGCAGAAGTAGAAGTGAGTGTAGTCCCCGTTCTGGTGCATGAGCTCAAACAGCTCAGAGTCCAGGATCTAAACAAACAGGGACAGAAAGAAAGAGGGGGAGAAGGAGGGAGGGAGGAAGGAGGAAGGGAGGAGAGAGAGAGGGAGAGGGAGAGAAAGAGAGACAGAGAGTGAGGGAAAAGGGGGGAGGGAGGAGAGAGAGACAAAGGGGGGGGGAAGGAGGATAGAGGGAAGGAGACAGGGAGATAGAGAGAAAATAAGAAAGCGACGGAGGGAAGGGGAGAGGGAGGGAGCGAGAGAAAGGTAGAGAACAGAGAAATTGATGGGAATGGAAAGCTTATCCTCAGGGTCAGTCCCGTGTTTACACTGGTGTTTATTCATTTATCGAGTCATTTTCTCAACCATCTGTTCCGCGCTGTCTCCAGAAGGAGCAGGCAGCGCTGGCCCGGCACCAAGCTCTCCTGCCCAGCCCCGCTGCACGGCTGACTGGGAGCGAGCCGAGCTCGTCCCTGGAGAACGCGCCGCACGCTAACGCTTTCCCTGGTTTTACAAGCACTTCTGCGTCCCACAAACGAGGAGCGCTGCTGTTAAAATGGCTTTATGGGCGAGTGTGTGTGTGTATCTGTTCATGCATATGTGTTCGAGTATACAGAGTGTATGTATTTTTATTGTGAGTGTGAACACGGGGGGCATGCGCGTGTTCGTGTGTGTGTATGCATGTGTGTGTGTGCGTATGTGTTTATGTGTGTATGCTGTGCGTGTATGTGTGTGTGCGTGCATGTGTGTGTGTCTGCGTATGGTGTGCGTGTGTGTGTGTGTGTGTGTGTGTGCATGCGTGTGTATGTGTGTGAGAGCCTGTGTGTATGGTGCGTGCGTGTGTGAGAGCCTGTGTGTATGGTGTGTGTGTGTGTGTGTATGGTGTGCGTGTGTGTGTGTGTGTGTGTGTCTGTGTATGGTGTGTGTGTGTGTGTGCACGTGTGTGCGCACGCGTGTGTGTGTGCGTGTGTGCGGGAGCCTGTGTGTATGTTGCGTGCGTGTGCGAGAGCCTGTGTGTATGGTGTGTGTCCACAATACCTGGATGAGGGAGCGCATGTTGGCAAAGTGTGTGTCCATGGCTCCTCCGTGAGGGAAGTTCTGGTTCATCCTCTTCATGAGCTCCGTGAAGCAGCTAAAGGCCATGGCCTCTGAGAGAGAGAGAAAGAGAGAGAGAGGGAGTGAGAGCGAGAGAAAGAAAGAAAGAGAAAGAGAGTCAGTCAACAGAGGGAGAAATGCGCACACAGCTCGCCGACCGCGCGATGACTCACCGTCGTCCAGAATGACTAAGAGCGGCGCCAGCAGGTCGCACATGCCTTGCACATAGCCGATCTCCAAGTGCTGCCAGACGTAACTGCAAAGAGAAAACCATCGCCGAGCGGCAGCGATTAAGATGCATGCACACACACTCTCACACACAGGCACAGGCGTAGCTGAGTGACCGGTGAGGGAAAAGGACTCGACTAATCGAGCTCACAAATGCCTTAAAAGTAAAAGCAGTGGATGTAGCAAACACTTTCTTATGCTATCAACACACACTCACTGATATTCATCGAGTTGTAGATGGGTTCAAGTTAAAGATGATTTTGAAGGCAATAACAGCTAATTGGGCTCGTAAATCAGAGGTTGCAGGTTTTTCTATTTCAGAGTTCTGGCACTACCCATGAGCGACGTTATAAATTAAACGTGTAAGGTCACAAGTAAGTGATTAGAATGTTCTTAACTGAACATTCTGATGCTGATGTAACAATCACCACTGGTAATTGAATGCAATGGACTGGAGGTCTAGAACACTGACTTAGAATTCAGAAAAAAACATTCCAAAAAACCTACTCTTCCAAGGGTTAAGTTGCTCAGTTAACATCCAGTGGTGTAAATGGATTGTATGTAAACAAAAAAGTTAGTTAATAAAAGCCAGACGACTGAATACCTGCACATAACGTTGCGCAGCTTCTCCAGGTTCGCAGGGGTGAAGTACCAGTAGTTCCTGTCGCAGCGCTGGACGTCCTTCTCGATGCGGTGCAGGTTGATGGTGTACATGTCCAGCAGCTCTTGCTGTAACCGGAGAGAAAAGCAAACAGGCGGAGGGCTGGAGACACCGGATTTCATTTCCCGCCGTACTCCCGACACTTTCTCATCCTTCTCAGCTGAGAGTTTAACCCTATTCCTAGGCCTGCACTCCACTTTAACAGATGTCTGCTGGGAAAAAAAATGGGAGGGGGGGACTTACGGAATAGGTGGTCCCGATGGACGAGACAGGGGAGACCGCCTCGTTTTTCATCTCCGCGGCGACGACCAGGGAGTCGAACTGGGGGAAGAGGCTCTCCATTTCGGGCTCCTCGGACAGGACCGACTCGGTCCCCTCCGGGCTGGGCTTCTCCCCCGCCTGATCGAGCCGAAGCTCCAGGACCGGCAGCGCCGACCCCGCCCCCTCTCCCAGGACCAAGCCCACCACCCCCGTCGGAGACCCCGATGTCCCTTTCCTGTCCCACGAGATAATGGACCCCTTGGCCATGGGAATCTCCTCCATTTCTATGGCGGACGGAGACTCGTCTGATTCTATGGTGAGCAGAGCGTCGCTGGTATCTATGGTGCTGGAGGCCATGCTTATCACAAGGGCCTCCTCTGCTTCAAAAGCCTTGAAAATGTCGGCCTCTGGAGCTTTAACCTCTTGCGCGTCTGGTGTACCATCCTTCCCCTCTGGAACCTTGGCCTTCTCTGGATCTGGAGATCTCGCCTCCACCACCTCTGCGCCATTCGACTCAAGAGTTTTCACCTCTTCGGTTTCAGGAGCTCCACCGACTTCCGTCTGTGGAGCTTTGGCTACTTCAGGTTCTATGACCTTGGCATCCTCCGGTTCGGGAGGTTTGACCTCTGCCATTTCCCTCGCACCCTCGGCCACCTCTTGTTCTGAAGGTCTCGCCTGTTCCGTCTCCTCCCTTGTATCCGGAGCTTCGAGGGCTTGTGTATCGGGAGACACGGCAACTTCTGTTTCCGTTGCCCGGGCCAACTCTGTTTTTGTTCGAGTTTTAACGTCTTCCACCTCAGGAGATTTCACCTCCCCGTCTACATCTGTAGCCTCCTCTGTTTTAGGAGCAGTGACCTCCTCGGTTTTGAGTGATTTCACCTCTTCTGTTTCTGGCGATTTGACCTCTGTTTCCAAAGATTTGGCATCTTCTGTTTTAGGTGACCTGACTTCCTCTTTTGTAGGTGATTTTACCTCTTCTGTTTCTGGTGATCTGACCTCTGATTCCAGAGATTTGGCAACCTCCATTTTAGGTGACCTGACTTCCTCTATTGTAGGTGATTTGACCACCTCGCTTTCAAGTGATTTCACCTTTTCACTTTCAAGTGATTCCACCTCCTCTGTTTTTGGTGACTTAATCTCTTCTGCTTCAGGTGTGTTGACCTGCTCTGTTTTTGGAGCACCACCCCTCTCGTTTTCAGAGGGTTTGACCTCCTCTGTTTCAGGTAATTTGGCTGCTTCTGGCTCAGGCGATTTCACCCCCTCAGATTTAGGAACACTGATCTCTTCTGTTTTAGGCGATTCGATCCTTTCTGCTTCTGGTGATTTGGTTACCTCTGCTTCAGGTGATTTTGACTTGAGCTCTTCTGCTTCAGGAACACTGACCTCCTCTCCTTTAGGTGACTTGATCTCCTCAATTTCAGGTGATTTGGCTACCTCAGCTTCAGGTGATTGTACCTCCTCTGATTTAGCAACGTTGACCTCCTCTGTTTTAGGCGATTTGGCTACCTCTGCTTCAAGTGATTGTACCTCCTCTGGTTTAGCAACATTGACCTCCTCTGTTTTAGGCAATTTGGCTACCTCTGCTTCAGGTGATTGAACCTTCTCTGGTTTAGCAACGTTGACCTCCTCTGTTTTAGGCAATTTGGCTACTTCTATTTCAGGTGATTGAACCTCCTCTGGTTTAGCAACGTTGACCTCCTCTGTTTTAGGCGATTTGGCTACTTCTATTTCAGGTGATTGTATCTCCTCTGGTTTAGCAACGTTGACCTCCTCTTTTTTGGGCGATTTGGCCACTTCCGTTTCTGTGGCTCCGGGAGTTTTGGAGACTTTCTCCGACGCGTCCTTAGCCTGGAGTTCTTTCCCATTGGGCTGGGGCTGGGACTGTGACCGGGTGCTCTGGGGGGGGCTGGAGGTGGGGGAGGCCTCCGCGGCCTGCTCCGCCTTCGCCGGCCCGGGCTGGGGGGGCGGCTGCTGCTGGGGGGCAGCGGATTTGGCAGAGGCCTCGGGCGCGGTGCTGTCCTCCGTACTGAGGGAGCGGTCGGACAGGCCGGAGGCGATGGAGAAGTTGCGGGACGACGGGTGCCCCGAATCGGGCGAGGTGGTGCCGTTGGGCAGGGCCCCGTTGGGGATTTTGGGAACCTGTTTGGTCTCGTCGCCCTTGGGCTCCGTCTCGATCTGATCCACCTCCTCCACGGACTCGAAGACCTGAAAAAGGAGAGCCAGAGGGAAACAGGCCGTCCCAGGGTGCGGAGAATAGAAGAGGAAGAGAAAAGAGCCGGCAGGAACAGGTGGAGGGAATAAATGGTCTTTTTAAGATCAGGCTCGATAAGATGTTAGATGCTATCTAGCCTGTAGGCAATCTGAGCAGGAGGTACAATTTAGTCAGGAAAATGGCGAGCATTGTTGGGCTGATCGGCCTGTTCTCGTCATTATGTTACGTTACGTTACAATAGACAACACACCAAATAGTGGGCATTATCGTTATTGCGCTCAAGAAAACAGTTGATAATTACTGATCGAGTATATCGCCCAGCCCTTAGTTAAGTCAACGGACATTTTCCTTCCCCTGACGAGGCACATACATGCGCATCCCGTTTCACTGACCAGAGCCCCACACCAATTTGTGTCACCGCGAGGACGCTAACACGCATCGATCGCTGTAACGCCTCCCACTTCTAATGGCTCCTGGCTAACGGCTTAATTTGATCCGACGCCACGAAAAAAAGTATTTCCCGCCACGACGCGTGTAATCAAACAGCCGACAGGCAGAGGCCCGGTGGGGGGGGGGGGCGGGGGGGCAACGCGAGCCGCTTGATTAATGGGATTTTATGGGAACGGGTAGAGAGCTGCGGACAGCGGACGGGGCGGCCGGCGATGGCGACTGCAGGCGTACGCGGAGGAGCGACCGCCGGTTCAACATCCGCCGGCGGGAACGAGGCCGCGGAGGAGAGCCTCTTCGCCCGATCGTTTCATCAGCGCCGCCGCGTCATCGCGCCCCAATCAAATAATTTAAAAAACGGCCGTTTTTTTTTTTCGAAAAACAGACCCGAGAAGGCTGAAGAACACAGACGCGTCTCAGTTTACGGTAATTAGTCTTTTAGGCTTCAGCGTTAAATATTATGAGAACACATTAAGGTGTTACGTAATATCATTAGGGTAATTAGAGACGTATGAATAAAGCAAGAACGACAGAAAAAAAAAAAGAGTCTGAGTATATATAAAAAGGACTGACAGCACATTCAGCGCATAGTTCGGCCAGAGATGTGCCGTCGAATCCGTATCGCCTGGACGACGGCTGATTCCACCGAAATGGAAGAATATGAGAGGGAACATAATCGGCCCGCAAAACTGCAGAACTTGATCGCGCTACACAAAGACGCCCTGATGGGGGCAGCGCTTTAATTATACCGAACAAAAGCAGAGAAATACGCAACATCACGCGTGTGGGCTGCTGTAATTACAGGGAGTGCCTGAATTTAGGAACATACAAAACGGGACAAAAAATGTGAATTGTGTGTGTGTGTGTTCGTGTGTATATGTGTGTGTATGCGTGTGTGCATACATGTGTGTGTGTGTGAGTGCGTGTGTGTTTCTGTGCACATGTGTGTGTGCATTGTGTGCGTGTGTGCGCGCGTGTAGGTGTGTGTGTGTGTGTGTGTGTGTGTATGTGTGTGTGTGCATGTGTACGTGTGTGTGTGTGTGCATGTGTGTGTGTGAGTTTTGTGTGCGTGTGTGTGCATGCGTGTGTGTGCGTGTACGTCTGTAGATATGTGTGTGTGTGAGCTTTGTGTGCGTGTGTGCATGTGCGTGTGTGTGTGTGCGTGTGTGCATGTGTGCGTGTGTGCGTGTGTGCGTGTGTGCATGTGTGCGTGTGTGTGCGTGTTGCTGGTACCTGTGTGCTGCTGCTGGAGTCGCTCTGCAGCCGGGCGTGGCTCTGCCTGTCTGAGCTGCAGCTCTGGGAGGACTGACACAGGGACACAGGGACACACACGGTTTTTTCCATGGCACCATAGATATAAAACACACGCGCGTGGCAGAGCACATCTCAAACACACGCATCCCATCCCTGACCGCGGCGCTCGTTAGCCGAGGCCTCACCTCGTTGCTGACGGTGGAGTCGCGGTGCATCATCTTCTGGATGCTGCTGTCCATGCTGGCCCCGGACGAGCACTTGGCCAGCGCGGCGGCGTGCTGCTCCTTCTCCCGCTGCCGCACGATGGCCTCGCAGCCCAGCCACTCGCTCATGGTCTGCTCGTAGCAGGCCCGCACCTGCTCATCCACCTGCAGCGGGGGGGGAGACGTGCAGCTAGCTAAGTGCTGCAAACTAAATGCTGCTAGCTACGCGCTGCTAGCTATGTGCTAATTGTGATGCTAGTCAGCTCTCAAGCGTTGCTAGCTACGTGCTAAGTGTGATGCTAGTCAGCTCTCATGTATTGCTAGCTACGTGCTAAACGTGTTGTTAGCCAGCTTTCAAGTGTTGCTAGCTACGTGCTAAACATGTTGTTAGCCAGCTTTCAAGTGTTGCTAGCTACGTGCTAAACGTGTTGTTAGCCAGCTCTCAAGTATTGCTAGCTACATGCTAAATGTGCGGCTAGCCAGTTAGGTGTTACATTTCAGAAGACTAAATAAGTCAACTAGTCACCTGTAACCAAACAATATTAACACATATCTTTACTATTTTCCTGGTGGATGGGTACACTGTAGACGTTTGATTTATGTGACAGTGGTGTCTGCTTGGTTCATAAATCTGAAAGCTCACACGAACCTCTTTCCTGTCCGCCTCGGACATGCCGAACTGGTAGTGCCCCAGCAGGAAGGGCCAGACCTCCTTGCGCAGCGTGGGGTCCACCCCCCCAAAGTACACCAGGCGCAGCAGCTCCCGTTCCTCGTAGGCCTGCAGGTATGGAGGGGGACGGGGGACGGGGGGGGGCATGGAAAAGGGGGGGCAGGTGACACAGCAATTTCTCTGCAATCACTGCCATATTTATTGATGCTACACACCACACTCTCTTTCATGTCAATGTGGATTCACCAGCATTTATATTTTTTTCCCCTCAAAAAAAGTGCAATTTCATTCATTCAAAAAACAGAAAAAAAACAACACACACTTTGCCTCGCACTCAGCAAGTGGTTGAGTACATACTGCTAACAAAACTCCCCGCTGTCTTAATTAACCTTCGAAACTGCAGTGTACCAGCGGGCGTCAGTTTTGGCGTTTTCGTCTTATTTTCTTTGCATTGGCAACATTGATCTCAATCCGTAGGACTTCCGTCCGATTTTGTTTCGGACACTATTTTTTTTTTTTTTGGTTCGGTGTTCAATCCAAGTGAGTTACAAACCCTCGTTTTTCATTATTAAACAGTGTGATCGCGAACGGTACTGGGGAAACGCACAGGAATAGAAACATTTTTTTTTCCCCCCCAATATATTTTTTGGGTTTTCCCTTAGTTTGATAGAACAGCGTAGAGAGACAGGAAGAATTAGGAGGAGAGAAAGGGAGGGACGTGCGACAAAGGTCGGTGGTCGGATTCGAACCTCCCACGTCGCGGCTCGCATCGAGCACGTGGTTAGCGCTCTACGGGCTGCGCCACTAGAGGCCCCAACAGGAACCCAATTGGCTAATGAAGTGAATCAAGCCCGCTTCAATACAAAATGTCCCTCGCCGGCGCCGCAGGCGATCGTTAGCCAGGGCCTTGCATACGAGGAGAAATGCAGTTAGCAAAAGAGGGGGGAAGATAAACAGCGCAGAATATTCAAGAGGCAGCCGCCGCTGCCACCGTGTCTCCGGAACGGGAGAGCCGCCATCGAGGGGCACGAGCCGCGCGGCGAGAGCGGGGGGGCAGGGCGGGGTGGCCGGGTGGCGGGGTGGCGGGAGCGGAGGGCAGGGCGGGGGCGGGGTGGCGGGTGGGGGGGGGGGGTTACTTACGGAGCAGTCCCCCATGAACCTCTGCCACACTTCCGCCGTCAGGCCCCCGTAAGCGTTGTACGGGACGTCCGGGTCGACGATGGCGTGGTTGACCAGCGCGGACAGGTGCGTGCGCACCGTGGATAAATGACGACAGTAGGCCAGCCCTGAGGGAGGGGAAGGGGGCGGGGTTTAGGGGGTGGGGAGGGGAGAGGCCATTCAGCGACGTTTGGCTCAAACAACATAGTGAGATTCCATGCAACCAAGGAAAGGGAGGAGCTACAATATTATATTGGTGACTCACTAGTTTGAACCACTGAAAAAACATATATATCAATATATTCCATTTGCATGAGGGCACTAATTGTATGTCGATACCAGAGAACCAGGCCATTTGATTTGTTCAGACAAATCAGTGACTGACAGCTCATCTTAGCTCCACCTACTACGGGGTTCACGAAGCCCCATTCTCCCACCACTAGCATTTCCTGCTCGTGGGACCCCAACAGCAGTCTGTACCAATCATCAATGAGCATTAACAAGCAGCAATTAGCATGCTTTAGCTGAAACACGTCACCAAGGGACACAGCTTATTAAACTGGTAATTATCATCCTTGGTGTTGGAGGGCGTGAGCGCTCAACATTCACAGCAATGAAGGGTAATTTCAGTATTCCTGGCTGGTCCTCACTACTTGTATGTGACCTGCTTCAGTGGTAGGTGGGCAAGATTAGTAGGCAGTTAATGGGAGAGGACTTAAGTTAATTTGTAGCGTCTTAGCGTTTAGCTGCTAGGTTAGCGGGAGGTTAGCGTGTACATACAGCCGTAGAAAGCCCGGGAAATGATCTGATACTTCATGTTATCACAGAGCAGCTTCAGAGGGGCCCTGCAAAGGGTAAACACTCGAGTTAAAGCCCATTCTCCCCTTTTTACACGCCCATAAGCACAGGCACACGCACAAGAACACACACACGCACGCACGCACACACAAGAACGCACACAAGCACACACACACACACGCACACACATGCACGCACACCCACCCACACACACGCACACACACACACACGCACACACATGCACGCACACTCGTGCACACACGCATGCACATACACATGAACGTGCACAAGCACATACACACGAGCACATACACACACATATGCAAGCACACTCCTGCACACACGCACGCACATACACATGCACGCGCACAAGCACACACATACACATGCGTGCACACACACACACACACACCCACCCACACACACACACACACACACACACACATATGCACGTACATGAAGTAAAGTCTTGATCCTGGTTATATATACTGTTCTTAGTGTTTGTGGACAGCAACGGCAGGCGCCAATGTTATGTGTCTTGATATGCTAACTACAGATGGTCTCGTCTTCAGACACCCCCTCATAAATATTCATAACGAACACATCGCATTAGTACACTCAGACAGCAACAGAGACAGAACTCACAAGGTTAAGAATGCGGTGTTCGCCATCTGGTTTGTCCAGACGTTCTATGACTTAGCCCTGTGATCGTGTGTGCGTGTGCGCAGGGGGATGTAATGCAACGGGGTCCAGGCCCGCCCCCCCCGCCCCCCCCCATCCCTGACCTCTCGTGGTTGCACCCGTTGGGCGGTCCCCCGTCGGAGGACCCGCTTTGCGAGCAGGAGGAGCAGGAGGACTTCCTGGGGGTGGGGTGCCACAGGGTCGCCCCCTGGTCCATCAGGTCCGGCGTACCTGCCCCCCCACACACGAGACACACCGCTGAGTCAGGAGGGCGCACGGAGTTTTCGCGGGAATGGCGGTTGCCCTGGCAGCAAGCAGCACAGACCGTAGCGCCACCGGCAACAAAAAAAAATCATCGTGACATTCCGTGCCGTGATTGCTGGTAACGCCGAAGCCGATTCCCCAACTGCCAATCACGGCTGAATTATATCGAGCCCCCGGGGCGTGTGAGCGAGCACAAACCACATCATTATGTCCTGAAAGGAAGGAGACAAAAAAAGAAAAAAGAAAAACCCCAAAGCCGAAAAGTGACAGGAGGAAAAATCGAACAGCTAAAAAATCACGAGACGTGAACAAAAGTCAGCCCGGTAGGGGCCTGGGTCCACAACCAGCTCCGTTCACAAATTTGTGAATGACGCACTTTTATCCCAGTGACAGCCCAGAGTGTATTTTCAGTTGAATGGGCCCGAAATGAATGCATTTCGGTGAGAGACTAGCGATTTGTGCCAGTGGAATACAAATCTATTCTATTCCTTCTTTTTACTTTCTTTTTTCTTCTTCTTTTGATTCTGAAGACGTTTGTCCACGTGTCCTTGTGGTTTGAGTGGATTACCCTGCATTTTATTTTATTTTTTTCCACCAGCTACAGTTAAAGGGTTTACAGAGATAAGCCTGGCGTAGGAGCGAGCGATTCAGCCTGGGTGAACACGGTGTGTTAAGTGGGGGGGGGGAGTAGGGGAGTGGGGGAGCGGGTAAGAGGGCGTGTGAAGAGGAGGGGTGGTGGGGGGGGAGGGGTTACAGGACGTGTGAAGAGAGCTACAGGGTGTGTGAAGTAGGATGGGTGGAGTGGGGGGGGGTTGAGGCAAGGGGAGGGGGGAGTGGGGGGGGGCGGGGGGGAGGGTAAGGAGGTGTGTGAAGAGGAGGGAGGGGTGGGGTTACAGGACGTGTGAAGTAGGGTGGGGGGGTAAGAGAGCGTGTGAAAGGGAAGGGGGGGGTGTGAAGTGGAGGGGGGGGGGTCGAGGCAAAGGGGACACACACCCGTCGAACGTGGTGGGGGGGGGGGGGGCGGCGGGCTGAAGCGGCAGGAGCAAGCGCAGAGCTGGCGCACAGGCACGCGGGACAAAGACAACTTTACGGGCGGGCGCGGTGGGGGCGGGGGACGGGCCCGGGTAGCTGCAGGACCGTTTGGGGACCACCAGGGTCCGAGACCTCGGAGGGGGGCGCCTCCGCTGGTACAGGGAGACAGAGCGGGACAGTGGGGGCGCCCCAGGGGGGGGGAGGAGGGTAGGGCGGGCAACGGTAACTGTAACGAAAACGATGATGAAAAAAACCCTTGGTAAAAAAGCTCAACACATCGGTGGTAACAAGTATCAGTGAGGTAACGTTAAGAAAAACAACGACAATGCAGTTCGACTATAAAACCAAACCTAACACAGCTAATAGAAAAGGGGGGGGGGGGAGGATGATGATGACGGTAAACTGAAACGCTTTTTCCGGGCGGGGCGGGAGGAACGTCGCTGCTCACCGAACTCGGACTGGCTGCCGGGGAGGAGGATGCGAAAGACGTAGTCCGTGGCCTCGTCCTCCTCTTTGTCCGAGACCGACTCGGAGGATCCCTGAGGGCATCTCTTGCGCAACTTCGGAAAAACCTTTCCCTGCGAAAAAAAAAAAACAACAAAAATTACAAAACTACTTCTTTATCCCATTCCTTCCCCCACTGACCTGTGATCTTCAGCTGTAGCAATCACTGAGATGTATCACAGCGTACTCGCGTACGGTACCACCCGTTAGAGAAGGGAAGCTCTGCCAGGGTGGGAAAAAAAAACCAAAAAACAAAACAAAAAAGAAAACCTGAAATCCACTCAGCCGGTGCACACGATGAACGGGGGGAAAATTGGGAGCTGATGAAGACGTGAGCGTAACTCAGAGCAATCAGGCCGCCGCGGCGGAACGATGCGCCGATTCATTACGCCCCGCGCTCTCCGTTCGCTGCGCCCCCCCCCCCCCGATTCATTACGCCCCGCGCTCTCCGTTCAGCGTCCCCCCCCGCCGCTGCCCTAGCCTCGGCCCCACCAAAAAAAACCGCCAGGTTTTCAGCGAAGAAAGATTCCGTATCGCAGTCGCTAAAACGACTGAAGATTCCGCATCGCAGTCGCTAAAACGACTGAAGATTCCGCATCGCAGTCGCTAAAACGACTGAAGATTCCATATGGCAGACGCTAAAACGACTGAAGATTCCGTATGGCAGTCACTAGAACGACTGAAGGTTCCGTATCGAAGCCACTAAAGCAATTGTCGGGGTTAAATGTGGAGAACGCCCATTCGATTGATCATTTTCAAGTGAAATATCAATGTAATATTAATGAAATATCATGACCAATGTCCATCCATCCATTACCTATACCTGCTTATTCCTGGTATGGGTTGTGGGAGGTGCTGGAGCCTGTCCCAGCACGCATTCATTAGTCGAGAGGCAGGCAATACACCCTGGGCAGTTTGCCAATCCATCGCAGGGCACACACACCACTCAACTCACACACTCATACCTATGAGCAATTTAGAGTCTCCAGTTAGCCTAACCTGGACTGTGGGAGGAAGCTGGAGTACCCGGAGAGAACCCACACGAACACGGGGAGAACATACAGATGCATCACCACACAGAAAGGCCCCAAGCCGCCAATCATGACTAATGTAATATCAGCAAAGTTTCCAGTGTTCTTTTTTTTTTTTGGCAACTCCTGTTTAATTTTCAGAAGCAAAGCAACACAACAGCAGTAAACAAACTCCAACGCTCTGTGACCAAGGTCCAGTGCCCAGGGTAAAACTGCAATTAACTAGAAATTCATCCAGGCTCAAGGAAACAGAAGTACAACAGGAAAAAAAAAAGGCAATCGATAATGATCTCAGTCAATGGAAAATAACAACAGCCAACCGAGTACACCGATATCCAATCAAATTTGCGATGGGTTTTTTTTTTTTTCGTGAGAAGTGATATCGAGGAAACACACATTGCCAGACGAACCCTGAAGCCAGACAAACCCTCCTTAAATTCCCACGACCTCCCCGTTCTCAAACAGAGAAATAACGCCGAACATTATTCTCACATGACACCTAAATTGGATTCGCCGGACCCCGGCGGGAGCGGTCTGAGAACGCTCGTTAATAAAAGCCTCGCGACGCTCCGTGCGCCGCGCGGCGCGGTTCGGCCCGCCCGAGGGCAGGGGGGACGTTCTCAGGTATCTAATCGCGTTTCAGACGGATGTTTTCACAGGAATATATCGGGTCGTTAGTTTAGTTCTTTCGCCGGCGGTGAGAATAATATCAGAACCTCGAGGCGCTCTCGCTGTAAGGAGATCCCGCTGCTGTGTTCTCTTATTGGGACTCGGGTCTTTAGTTCGCCGATCGGGAGGACGGCCGAGCGGCAGCTTCTCCGCGTCAGCGAGATCAGTAGTCCCCTCAGGTCAAGGGTCGCGGCTAATGAACACTATAGCTACGGCCACAGTGAAAAAGAGAGAGAGCTGGCAGAAGCAGAGGCACTATTTTTAACGCGAGAACGAGGGGCGACGGTGAGAAAATAATCAATGCCCGACATTTTGGAAATGCACCAGGAGATGAGGGGAATATCACGTGTTCATCTCAGAGCTCTTTACTTCAGGATTTTAGCAGAGGAGGAAAATCCAGGTTCAGAAAGTAAAAGTCCTCTCCTGTATTTTGTTCTAATCACCTGGATTTGCTAATTAGCACATTTTTCCAGCCAGGAGGTGGAACTGATCAGTGAAATCAGCTGGGCTGAGTTCATGGCTGGAAGAAGAACATGGCAGGACTTTTGCTTTCTGACCCCTGGGCTTTCTATCTCTGGTTTTTTTGGATTTACAAATCAAGACTCCAGTGGTTCATTAGAAGACTCATGGTGTGTGCACCCACACTGGCCCTTTCTGGATAAGACTGGGGACCCCAGCTCTAGAACATGAAAAGCGGTTTGTTAAAATTCTGGGACTGCAGTTGAGGTTGGAATGAAAGCCAGCATGCACAGGGGGTACCCCCAGGATTCGAGTCTGGGAACCACCGCTCCACACCCACCTTTCCTCTCTGGGACCAGAGGGGCGGGTCCAGCTGCCCGTGGGGGAGGAGCCCGTTCTCCAGGCAGGACAGGAACTGCAGGAGGTGGCCCCCCCTGGGGAAGCGAAGCGGGGGCCGCTGGATCCCGTCCTGGCTCACCAAAACCACAGTACCCCCGCTGTCCACTAACGAAACGGGAAGCGTCAATCAAATCTCCTTAAACGCATGCATACACAAAATACACAGTGAAGGACAGTATTTCATCTCCATCTGCTACTGGGAGCGTAGTTTACAATTTATTATAATAGGTGGGGATACATTTATCAGGAGCTATTTCATATTACATAAATCATAAATGCAGCAAAATTTAACATCTGTTGCCCAGCTCCGAAAATACACATACACGGTCACACACAGAATGGTGAAGCTCTTGCTTAAAAAAATCCATCTTCTTAAACTTGACAAATGTTACTAATAAAGTGGCCAACTGTAAACTTGTAAAAAGTAACCTTGGAAAGCAATTACTGGTCAGTGGCAGCCATTTCTCTTCACTACTCTGTTTCACTAAAACATCAGAAAAGCAATTAAACTTCTGATGATTGCATTTTAAGAGCGACCCATCAGACAGAGAATAAAACGATGATTAGAATTGATAATGAAAGCAGAATATTTTAACCTTCAGTACATTAAAGCAGAAAAACATTCAGTGTACCACATTATACAGGCCTGGAAGCATGCTGAATGGATTAATTATACAGAGTGAAATTAAATTAAAAGTGAAACCTGCGGTTCATGCAACTGCAACTATAAATGTACAAATGATGACCAGTGTCAACAGCAGTCTGTGTTAGTATGCCACCAGTTGCATTCACAACCTTCATATGTCCTCTAAAACACCTCAACTGAAAGCATTAGTTTGTAAGTAATTGCAGCAACAATCAAGCCATTTTTGAAAGTTTAGTATATCAGGTGATACATATACAATGTACATCAGGTCTGTAATCCTTGGTCCTGGGGGGTGTTTCCTGAAGCAGGATTACCTGCGTTATCTGGATAACTGTCCTGAGTACCACATGGAACAGCTCTTTTTTTTTTTTTTTTACTTCAGTCCATGTTCCAGATTTGGGAGGGTTCCGGGTTTTACTCAGCGCAGTTACCCAGGTAACTCAGCTTTCTGACCTTAAACTCAGCAATCAGTTCAGAGCCAGGGGGGGACCAGGTGTGGAGAGTTACCTGTGCACTCTAATTGCTTTAATCAACCAATTAACAGCTGAGTGAGTGACAACAAAACCCAGCACAGCCTGTAGCTCTCCAGGGCCTGGGATTCAGACCCTCCCCTCAATGTGAATTAGAGGTGGTTCACGGTTGTACTATTATTGGATGTCTACACGTTTAGCAGGGATATGCTAAAGCTGACTGTCGAGTTGAAACGGCATGTATACACACACAAAGTCAAACATTCGCGTGAAATCCTACCCTGCTGGTGACAGTGCAAATAGACGATCTCCTCCAGGCGGATGGTCATGGCGTAGTCCCAGTAAACGCTATGAGAGAGAGAGAGAGAGAGAGCACATCAAACACAGACACGACTCAAAAGAGAGGGGAGAATCATCCAGAAAATTCTGCTCAAAGCTTTATTTTACATCCATTTGTTCTTTCAGTCAGAGGATCTGACGGGGGGGGGGCGGAGGTGGGGGGGGTAGGGGGGCACTTCCCTCCTCTGACAGTGTAGCGCATTATTTTTTTCCTGTTTAATATTTACTCTTCAGAACGCTTTGTTCTGGACGACTGCCAAAAAGCTCCAAACGTATGTAACACACCTACAAAACAGCAACAAACGTGGCCTGCTTTGCAGAGCTGCACGGCGAATGCTAAACGAATAGTAAGTAGCCTCAAAGTATCTGAAATGCTTATTACATCATTGCTTACATCACCACTCGTTATGCCATTTTCCCACCAACAATCAGAATCAATTTCCTCCGTGGGAAAATAGACAGAAGCATTCTCACATCTTTACATGAAAGTCTTAAGAACCATCACCGCTTGAGCAAGCTGCAGGCGGACATGCTGTCGATGACAAAGATACGCATCACCATGAGGGTGGGAGGGGTTTCATACATTCATACATGATTTATACATTTAGCTAAATACTGAGATAAATGTTTCATACATTTAGTTAAATATTAAGATGTTTCATACGTTCAGTTAAATATTAAGACCTTTCATACATTTAGTAAATGTTACATACATTTAGGAAATGTTCATTCGTTTAACTAAATGATTATACATCCAGCAAAATGTTTAAAATCACGAAATAACAAAACATCTAAAATACAATTTTGGAATGGCACATTTTACAGCCTGCCATTTCAAAGATAATAAATATAGGAAAAACTGACATTTTTTCATTAAATGTGAAAAAAGAGGGATGTTTTGGCTAAACGTGTTTTATGTCCCATTTGGCAGCCCATAGCCTAAGGTTCATACTGAGAACCAATATAAGGCTTGACACAGTTATTGACGAGAAACAGAAGTCCACAACTGTGTTTGCTAAAACAAAATGCAGATCCTCTCACGTCTCCTCTTTCTCTTCTAACAGTGCCTAGAAATGGCTCAAAAATAGTCAAAAACAGTTCAGAATCTCACACATCTCATCTCATAAACTCTTAACCAAAGCCTTTTGTCCTGAATCATGAAGTGGCTTAACCATGAAAACTGTACACGGACCATAAAATCCCTACAACTGCATATTTGAAACGTCCCAAAGATTCTTTTTGTTTTTGCGATTCGGTGAAAGGACAAAATCCATTCAGACGAAAGTGCCACGGCTTCAACTGCAAGATGAAAAATGAACAGCACAGTTTAGTTTTAGTGCTAACGAAACGATCGCTCCTGCTGCTATGGCGGCACCCCAAAATTTGCAAGCACGAGGTTTCAAGCCTCTGAGCGGCGTACCGTTTAAGACCCGCGAATCTGTGAATTACCGCAGTGAAAATCAATGGAGCGTCTTTCACAGCGGCTGACTACGCCGACGACAAACTGCAGTTAAAACCAGCGCTGGAGAGAAGCCCCGAGACGAGGAGCTCCAGACAGGATGCCGACAGCCGATTGGCCAGGAGCGCAGTCCTGACACCCGCACACAGTCAGTTCACACTCCACGCAGTAGCCATCCCTAACCTTTACCTGCCAAGGGTCACGCTTCTCCCTGTGCTGAACAATATGACAATATTACGAGAGTCACGCACACACACACACACATACACATACACACACACACGTATGCACTTACACGCGCACATACATACACGCGCACACACACACAAACGTGCACGCACGTATAACGTATACATGCACACACACATGCGCAGATACACACACATGCTCACACACACATACACACACACACACACACACACACACACACACACCCCTACACACACACACACACGCTGTCCATTTACTGTTCATATGAAATGCGCTGTGTTCATCAGGACTATTTGCCTTCACAGGGCCTGTCAAATCCCTTGTTGTCAGTTTTGGGCAGAATAATGGGGCGGCAGTGATGATTAACACGGAAGCCTCACCTCCTCTCGTAATCCAGGTCCCCCACGGAGCCGTTCATCAGCTGGTTGGGCGTCCACTTCAGGGTCATGATGTCAGCGGTCTGGTGGAGACTGAGGTACCCTGGGATAGCCTCCATGTCGTCCCTCTGGGGCAGAGAAGGCATCACATGGGTGAGCTGCGTCATGTGACTCCACGCACACACGCACACACACACACACACACACACACACGCACGCACGCACGCACACATGAACACACACACACATACACATGGACACACACACACACACACACACACACATCTCACACGCGCACACACACACACACACACACATACAGATCCACACACACACACATGCACACACACACACACACACACACACATACACACACACACACGGCTTCTTTTATGTAGCAAAGACCTTAAAATACAGCCGGCTTATCACAAAGTTCATCTGGGGAAAAGATGAAAACAACAAACTCTCGTACAAACCATGCAACAAAACCAAAATGACTGACAAAGCAGGGCCACCGTGATCTCCATCCACCATCTTAAAAACTCCGTGGAGCCACAGAGCTTTGGGTAACTGCGGTGTAGGGGGGTAGGTACCGGCTGCACCAGGACGTTGTTCTTGCCGAAAAGCAGCGTGGCCCTGGAGTTCTGGTGCAGCGACTCCACGTAGTCCCGGGCGGACGGGGAGGGGGAGGGGCGCTCGTCCATGCTGCTGCTGGAGTGTCTCTTCTGGATCTGAAAGGTGACGAGTTATTCCTCTTTACAGCCCCGCAGTTCACTCATTCACCGTGATTTAAGTGCACTCAACACACAAGCTTCCACTCATTCACCTTCACTTAATACAGCTGGCTGACTCAGCACAGCTCACTCATTCACCTTCACTTAATACAGCTGGCTGACTCAGCACAGCTCACTCATTCACCACAGCTTCACATAACCCATCCAGCACAGTTAACTCATTCAATCATTCACCCTGATTTCAGCACAGTCATCACACAGCAACTTCCATAACAGTACCGAAGTACTGCACTTCATATTACAGGAGAAACCAATGTCATTTTAAAAGTTTAAATCACCCGAAATTATTCGTACATAAAAAAGAATGATTTTACAAAGATATTTTAATATTTTACAAAGAGATGGGAAATGTCTGAGAAATTACATACAGTAAGGTTCTCAAAAGCAGATGAGAGTCTGGCCTTTTATCAATACCGGAATCAGCACCGTCTGTAGATCACGAACAGCGGACCGTGCAAAAGCCACAATAACACATGAATAATTCACAGCCGCCGTTGAGTGAAAAGCAGGGCCTCACAGCACACGGCACACACGGGCACACACGGGCACACACGGGCACACACGGGCGCCCGCAGCCAACGGAAGATTATGGAATAAGGGGTGTCGCCCTGGTAACGGGAGCACAGATACGGGGTCGGGACGCCTCAGCCGAAAAGCACTCCGTATCCCCGCCGAATGCCCCCCCCCCCCCCCCCCCGTGGCTCGCGAGTCACCAAAGGGAGTCGTAATCAGAGGCTCCTCTGGCGGGGGGGCGGGGGGGAGCGGGAGATAATGATGAGCATTAGTGCCGGGGGCAAAAAGCCCGGGCGCTGCGGGGGGGGGGGGGGGGGGGGGGGTCAGTGATAATGGGCTGGACAGCACCGCCAAAACCCCCCCCCCTCACGCGCGCTCCAGCTCGGGCCGTCAAAATCTCCACAGGGCTCCCCAGCGGGCTCTGCCTGTCACCGTATGGCCTGCAGGAGCTGCGTCCAGAGACCGGTAATTTGGGGGTGTGGTGGGGGTGGGCGGGTGTGTGAAGGGGGTATGGGATTGGGGGTCTTTCCACATTCTAAAAAAAAAAAGGGAGTTGACCACCGTAATCGCATTTTAATCACCGTGGAGACGACAGGCTCGAAGGCTGGAGCCCTGAGCTGCGGTGACGGAAAAGGACAACGGCGGGAAAAAAAAACCAGGAAATCCAGGAAATTAACTGAAAGAAAAACTGCGATATTTTTTTAAAACAAACAGAAAGGAATTTCAGTGAGTGACTGACAGCTGCGGGGGGGGGGGGGGGGGGGGGCCACGCCCACCGGCGGAACTCACGCAGAGGGCGGGGCGCTTGGTGGGCGAGTCCTGCCGGCAGTAGGCGCTGTGGATCCTGTGCCTCTGCACCAGCTCGTCGGCCGAGGGGTCCGTCCAGAAGTGGTCCGCGGTCTTCATCTTGGTGTACTCCAGCGCGCAGGGCCCGACTGCGGGGACAAATCGGGGGAAAAAAAATCGAAAAAAAGCCAGCCGAGCTCGGCGTCTTTGTTACAAACAACAAAGCGCTAATAGCAGCTCTTTCGGTGGGTGTACTGAATGAGCTCCTTAAAAGCTTGCCTCGAAGCAGAAGCTCTAAAGCGGAGGTGACAAAGTCCGTTCCTGGAAATCCACCATTCTGGAGGTTTTCATTTCAACCTCAATTTGGCACATCTGACTCTGCTAATTAGCAGCTCGACAAAGACCTCTAGAATGAATGAGCTGTGCTTTGTTACGACTGGAGTGAAAACCTACAGGACGGTAGATCTCTAGGAACAGAGTTTGGTTATGCCACACTGAAGGGACAGGTCACAGAGTGAGAGATTTTTACATCTCCTTCCACGTTCTAGCTATGTGTCTTATCAAATTGGCACCCCCCATATTCGAAGGACACTTCCCCCTCATTACCTAACAAAGAGGCAAGGATTGGTCCATCCACAGGATCCATTAGCACGGCCTCTTTCTCGTAGAACTTGCTGAAAGGAAAGGAGGTTCGCTTCAGACCACCGCGTTGCACCCTAAGTACAGCCTAATTTATTTCTGCATCACAGAACTACATTTCCCACAATGCCTCTGTCACCTGCTGTTCTCCACCAGGTAGAGCACGATCTTGTCCAGGACCTTCTCGATGAGGGCCGTGCGGATCCACAGGTGCTTGATGGCCTGGGGGGACATGCTGGGCAGCTTGGGGAGTTTGCGGGTGCTTTCGGGGTTCAGCGGCACCTGGTTCCGTCTGAAAAGGCCGCCATTTTGAGACGGGACAGAATGAAGGAGGTAATGAGGAGCTCGGACCACGCGAACTGCTTGGACATTTCACTAACACCCATGGAGTCTTCAACTGGCTACTTCTCCAACAATGCCTACTCCACAAAGATGTAAAAAAGAAAGGAGTTTCTTGCTAACAATAGCTGTAATAATCAATGTAATAATCCTATAATTCATGTAGAGGCCTTCTGTTTAATTTGGTTACAATGCATTACAAGGGTTACCATGAATGTTTTTTTAAATATATAAGTTATTATATATTATCCATGATTTTAAGGATACTATAATTTTCAAGGATACTGCAGTTTTTATCCCCTAGAGAAAACTCTCCTGTCCTAGACTATAAGGAATCTGCACATAGGCTGGGGATGTTTTACTGACTGACAGCTACGACAGCTTCATTGCTGATATTAATCTGTCCGTACTGAACTGATGGGATGTCTTTTTTTGTTTGGACAAATCCCCTTCCCACTGCATGCATGGGCTTAACAGCCACAGTAAGTCATCCCTGATTCATGCTGCTGTCAATCTGAAATGCTGAAAGGCTTGCCTGCTGTTCCAAGGAATTAATCAACCTTCCGGGATGTCACAGGACTTAGGAGCCATTTGAAAGCTCAGAAGACACAAAAACCGCATGTAATATATATAGCACAATCAAACAAATCAGCGCTATGAGTCGCACCAGCAGTTGGTCTCCCCTTGTTTTCCTGCAGTGCACTTCAGTCCTCCGCCCACTAGAGGTCGTAATTGCCTCTTTGTCAAGCCCCTTCTCGAACCATTATCCTATTAGTCCCATTTCAATAATACTGATTGAGCACAGATGATGATCGACAGCAACGTTTACTCACACGTTAAATATATTTTGATTACTGTACTGTACTGCCGTGCACATACTGCAGTATTTTCAAATGTCGTACAGGGGCATGATGGGCTTTGTTAGAAGCAGTGTGAAAGCAGTGGCCACACTGAAACTGAGAGCAGTTATATAACTTTGAACTTGTGCAGAAAAGGGTAAATAGAAATTAATAATTAGATGAATAGATTAATAGAGTGAATAGAAATGAACTGATTCTGCGCGAGGACGCGGTCTCACTTGTTCTCGATGATCTGCTCCAGGGCCTGGGCCTTGCGGCACAGCTCCTCGGCCGGGGGGAAGCTCTTGCCCACCTTGGTGAAGAGCGCGGCGATCTTATTACTGCGCAGAAAGCCCGCCGCCCGCCGCCGCAGCCCGTGCAGCACGCAGGCCTCCACAGCGGCTGCGCACACGCAACGCACACGCAACGTACAGGGGACGCACACGTAATGCACACGCAACGCACACGCAACGCACAGGGGACACACACGCAATGCACGCACAACACACACACAACGCACACGCGACGCATGCATTCACGAGCACACGCAACGCACACGTACCAACGCGCACATGCAATGCACATGCATGCGCATGCATTCACGAGCACAAGCAGCAACACACACGCACACGCACCAACATGCATGCACAAGTGCCAATGCACACAGATGCACCAACACGCATCCACACGCACATGTACCAACACACACAAGCACAAGCACCAACACACACACAAGCACCAGCACGCACACACAAGCACCAGCACACATGCAACAAGCACGCACACATACACATGCACCCACACATACACACATCCACACACACACACACACACACACCAACACACAAACACACACACACACAGAACAATTCCATATTAAAGACATCAAAACTCACATGAACAGCCTGGCAAGGCTTATGCACCATAAATGTGACATAAGAACAGGTTATAAATTATGACAAGCCAGCACAAAACATTTGCTTCAAATAAAATGATTATAATTGCAGCCTTTCCATGTCTAATTCTGACCCCACATTGTTCACATAATGGCATACTGAGGTGAATGACTTCTTGATTTGGAGTGATCATTCAATTATTTAGTCATGTACCTTTTAATCATAATGGAATCAGCAGCTACATTCAGCTTTGTGTTTCACCCACCGTGATGCATAATCAAACTGAGTCCGGCTTGCATTAATCAGAATTATGAATATGCGCTTCTGATGCAAGATTTGTCAACGATTTCAGCAAAGTCTGCAAGCGAGAATATTTACTTCTTTACCAGAACAATTTTGTGATAGATTCTCAATGTAATATTAAAGTAGCTATTTGTATGAGAAAGTAATTAGTACATGGAAATCGAGTACTTGTGATGAATTTAAAAGGTTAATTGTTAACCATCAACATTACTGAAAGAGATTGCTATGTGGTTCAAAGGCACTTGTGCTTATTAACTATACAGCCAACAGTTCCAACATAGTAAATAGCTAGATGAGTCATTAACTGGTTAAAAATGGAGGAGAGAAGCTAGGCAGCATTGCTAACGGGTTCTATGGCTGAGCAGACAGCTCTCTATCCATCCATCTGTTATCTATACCCGCTTATTCCTGGTCAGGGTCGTTGGAGCCTATCCCAGCATGCACTGGGCGAGAGGCAGGAATACACCCCGGACAGTTTGCCAGTCAATCGCAGGGCACACACACTCATAAATAGGGGCAATTGTAAGGAATGATCCAGCATCCCAGCTCTCTCCCAGGAATGACCCAGCATCCTGGCTCTCTCCCAGGAATGACCCAGCATTGCAGCTCCCTCCCAGGAATGACCCAGCATCCCAGCTCTCTCCCAGGAATGACCCAGCATCCCAGCTCTCTCCCAGGAATGATCCAGCATTCCAACTCTCTCCCAAGAATGATCCATCATTCCAAATCTCTCCCAGGAATAAACCTGCATCCTGGCTCACAGGAGTTCTGGGGGAAAAGGGGAGGAGGGGAGAGCGGTGGCCACAGTTGTCATGGAAACCACCGCTGATGGAACGACTGCACTGTGGGGTGCTAGAGTCAGAGAGCTGAAGAGGGCTGGACTCCCTCTCTCTCTCCCTCTCTCTCTCTCTCTCCCTCTTCCCCTCTTTCTCTCCATTTCTCTCTCTCTGTGACACATCAGCCTCTCCACCATCCACACTTGGGTTTCCACCCTCGTCGTTTGTTTGTGTCTTTGGAGGAGAGGAGGTAAAACGACAGAGATCCCCTTCCATTGAGACATTGCTCAGATTAAGCAGAATCGATTCGGGGGAAGGGCACAATGAGACCCGTCCGTGCGTTTTGACAAACCGGTCAAAAATGCTTCCCTCTTTCCCGTTTGGTTTTCAAATTAATCTTGAGATATTGACAACTTTTCAACGGTCTTATCTGGTTTGAGGCTGGCAGGCCCTGGGCTGTGAGCAGCGACATTGTGCCAGATAAAGACCAGTTTTTAACAGAATACTTTTAAAAACGCGACTAATCCACTGCGTGAATGCAGGGGCACTAGCAGCAAAATGTACGGCTCTGTCTGGTAACGGTGAAGCAACGCGGCTGCGTTATCTCTCTTGGCGTTTCGCGATCATCTGGATGGAAAGCTCTGAAGCTGTCCTCGCCAGAAAATTGACCTTGTTTATAAAACACCCGACGAACTGACAGAGGAAAACGGACAGAGCCTTCCAGCGCCTGGGACGGGGCATCTATCAGGGAAACGGCGTCTAGCAGGATGGATACCGATGCTGTTTCACAGGCAGCCGATCAGGGAAAGTCAGCGTCTGCCACGATGCAAATGAGAAACTGCAGAGGTTTCTCAATACAAGCGATTACAGGAAATACAAACAGCAATTAAACGGATTGGAATAATTGCTCAATTGTTTCGTGACCAGCCGTGCGTGTTGATTGATTCTCTGCAGCGCTGACTACTAGGGGGTAGGACTGGCAGGAGGGCGGGGGTCCAAAACGAGGTCAAAAGAAAAGAGACAAAACAAACACAAACACCCCTCCCAACCCCCCCCCCCCGCCTATTAAAAATAGTGCAGAATGGGGAGCAGTTGCCAGGAGAAATCTGCCCTGTAAATTCGCCCTCATTTCACTGGGTAAAAAAAAAAAAAGAAGAAGCATGTAGGTCTGAATGACATCAGCATATTGTGACGAGTGTCCGCGTCTAGTGGTAGATTTGTGATGAAAGGGGGGAGCGCTACCATTTGGGGGGGGGGGTGAGGGGGGGGGGGCGAGGGGGCAGGTGACTGAGCTTGACATTTCAGTGCTGCTGCGACCCCCCCTTGAGGAAATGGGAGACGAAGCCTGACTCGTGAGCACATTGTAAATGTTACTGTAATCACTGGGGCTAATTACTCCACCGCGAGCTGTGCGGGGCGGGGGGCAGGGGACTCCTCTTTTCATCTCTGGGGGGGGGGGGGGGGGGTGGGGGGGGGGGTGGGGGGGTGGGTGTGCCATCGCTGCTGCTATTTGTTGTGCAGGAGGCGTGCGTTCTCCACCCGGGGGGGGGGGGGGGGGGGTGGGAGCGATTTTCCTGAAGAGCAGCCAAAGACAAGCACGCGAGAGGCGAGAGAGAGGGAAAGAGGGAGAGGGGTGGAGAGGGAGAGAGAGCGAGAGGGATGGAGGGAGGGAGTGAGAGAGAGTGAGAGAGAGAGAGTGAGAGGGATGGAGGGAGGGAGAGAGAGAGAGAGGGAGAGAGAGTGAGAGAGAGCGAGAGGGATGGAGGGAGGGAGTGAGAGAGAGTGAGAGGGAGCGAGAGGGATGGAGGGAGGGAGTGAGAGAGAGAGAGAGGAAGTGAGCAGAAGACAGAAGCGTGATGAGCAGAGTAAAATGAGCTAATGTGAAACACGGACACGCAATCGCTAACCGCCATCCGAGCCATCTGCAGCGAGCCCCAGCGGAGAACCTCCCTCTCCCTCCCTCCCTCCCTCCCTCCATCTCTCTCCCTCCCTCCCTCCCTCCCTCCATCTCTATCTCTCCCTCCCTCTCTTCCTCCATCTCTCTCCCTCCCTCCCTCCCTCCCCAGCGTTGGGACTGAAAACGCCTTCTGTCAAAAACATTCACAGATCGCTGCACAGTCGGTTAGGGCAAATCCCCATCAGGAGCATCCCGTGGAGGTTCCACCTGCCGCCGGTGGAGCTCAAACTGGACTTCACTTCCTGGAAAGTCACTTCCTGAACTGAGCACACCTGTCTGTTTTAGCATCCAGCAGATACAGGGGCTGCAGGGGCGCCTGACTAGCCATGTGGGTTCTGAGAAAACTAGGTCCATTAGTCTGCGCATAGGACCTGATTCACTAAGGCCACTAGCACGTGCAAAACCTTTCAGAGCCCGCAAAACCAATAACACAACCACCGATTAGTGCAAAGCAAACACCACGACCAATCACTGGTCATGTTATTGGTTTTTGCGTGTGCTAGAAGGTTTTGCACACGCTGAAGGTCTTAGTGACTCAAGTCCACGGTCGGTTCTGTCCAAAAACACGAATAGTGACATTCGCTGCTAACTACTCAGGGGAACAAAAACAAAATCCCAACACAGTTACCCTATCAATTTTCCCCTCCCTCCTGAGGAGTTCTATCACTCAATAGTAAAGAGCGGGGAAACAAGACGGTTTCTAGGCGCAGCTGAAGTGGTTGTCAGGGTGACGTGACAGTGTAGACACTGGTACTACAGAGAAGCTCAAGCGGACAAGTGGGAATTGGGAATGACGGAGTAGTCTGTGAGGGACGCTGATCTGTTTTTGCGGGGTGGGGGGGGGAGGGGGGGTGTAGGACGTGTGTAGCTAGGGAGGGGGCTTCAGTGAGTCAGACAGCTCTGCGCTGCCTGGACGGTTTTTCTGAATGGACTCCGCTGAGCTCGAGACAGGCCTCCGTCCTATTGGCCACAGCCGCCGCACGGCGTAGCGATTAGCGACGCCGCCGCCTCCCCCCGCCAGGCCTCCCCCTACGCGCGGCGAGAGGCGTCGGCCGTCGAGTCCGTCCTCTCCGAGGAGCGTCAGCCTCCCTCACGAAGACCCCGTTTGCTCTCGCGCTAGTCAGGCCGCTTAGCACGATAGCCACGGCCATCGTCGGCTCGCGAAGAAAAAAAAACGCCGGAAGCTCGATAAAAAAAAAACGCCGAATTCATAGGCTTTTTTTTTTTTTTTTTTTTTTAACGAGCGACCGACTCCCCCCCCTGCGAATATTTTCACGGACGTGAGCGCGCGCTCGAACGCACACCGCCGCTTTCGCACGTAAGCCTGGAAGTGTGACTCTCGCCGCGAGCGCGTGGGCGTCGGCAAACCCTGACGAAAACACACGCCGGACGAGCACATGGTTCCGCGGAAATCGAAGACGCGTCGTTTCGTTTTTTTAAATTGTTTTTATCTTCGAGCGGTTTCAATTAGTCACAGGCTTATTGCCAATTATGCATGGATACGGCTTGCAACGCAGCTGTAGGACGTACAGTATGTTCTATAAAACGGTTTAAAAAGGTATTAAAAGACTTTGTCATTAAGCTCGGCAGACAGCCATTTTAACACCTTTCAGAAGAATCGGACGTAAAACACGCAGCCACGCGATTTATTTTTCGGCTTCAAGAATTTTCACTTTCGCAAAATTCTGCAAAGCTCTAGAACCAGAACGCCCATAATTCTACGGAAGTGCACGAAGCTTTGCACACGCATCAGGGCTGACAGGCTGTGAAATGAAGCCTCGGTTAATGCCATAATTAATGCATACAGATCCTACTGGGGGGGGGTGTGCTCGCTCAGTTTCATCTGACATTTTGGCGGGGGCTCTTTTACACCCTCCTTGCGATCGCTCGGCGAATCTGCCCCCGAGTCCCTCTCGGTGCGCCCGACACCTAGCAAGTGTGTCTGCCTGATGTCATGTGGGCAGAGCCTCCTCACACCTCAGCGCTGCACTCCACAAACACCAGATGGGAGCTCCGGTGCACGTACTGTACTCACAGAAAAAACTAGTTTAGTATGATTAATATCACTGATAATAATAATAATACTAAGGCTACTGACTGCCTAATAATGACTACTGCCCCGATGAATACCAACAGCAATAATAATAATGAATTGTATTTACATACAAGGGCCCTTTATCCTTTTGATCGTAAAGTGCCAACCTGGCGGCCATTTTGAGTCAAAATGCTCACCACATTTCAGCTGAGAGAGAGAGAGAGAGAGAGAGGGAGAGAGAGAGATCCATCAAGCCAGTAACACAGGGGAGCGGTCACATGACTCAGAGAGGGGATTTATCCAGGATGTTGGGGAAGCCCCCCCTGCTGTTTGCAGTAATTGCCCTGGGATTTTTAAAGGTCACAGTGACCTTGGACGTCACACACCCGAAAGAGCAGAGGCTCCCGCAGGCACCCTAGTGTCCCACTGCCGTACCAAGGCGTTGTACCTTGTGATTGGTCCAGAGAGAACACCGACCGTTCTGCTCCCCCCTCGGGAACCCCAATGACCACTTCCAACAGGGCGTCTAATCCAAGCTCCAACTGCTATGCCCCTCCACCCCAGGTGGGGGCGCATGCTGCTCTGTGTGTGCCCCTTCTATTACACTGGTACCAGTGATGGCCTGGGATTGCACCTCTAAATGGAGGCCACGCCCATTCATCAGGGCCTGTTGATTGGTCCCTGGCACACCATACAGCAGTCCTGTCAGCGTCCTTTAACTGGAACTTTGTTTTCTCTATTAAAATTTCTTGCCAAACAAATAAATTTTCCTTATTTTTTTTTTCACTTTCGTGCGACGCGCGCTTTATGTTCCGACCTGCCAGGGGGCGAGTCGTAACGCTAACCAAGCGCTAATCATCAGCCTTGAGGCAGGCGCAACGTCACTGGGTTATTGTGACTGCTAGCCACGAGTCTATGTTCTCTTCAGATAAAACGACAGGGCCCCTAAAACAGAACTGAAATGTAGAAAGACTGTTTGTATTCTCACTGGGTTTGCGATGTTGTGATTCATAACGGGGGGGGGCCGTGGACATGGGAAGAGAGCCAAACCGCTATGGCTAACATCGATCACGCTGCATTCTGGACTTGGCGGCGCTCTGAAGGTAACCCTTTCGGGTTGTAAACCTGACGTGAATGACTAATAATGTTCTCGCCGCTGCGTTTACGAGCCGTGGAAACGTGCTAGCCGTCCCTTATTAGCTTAGCCTCTGATAGACACTGAATCTGCAACATATCCCACCTCCCTCCCACCCACAACCCCCACGTGAATACATCACTGGATTCCAGCAACACAGTAAAACGTTCAGCGTTCAATCAACTTTTACAGAACAGATACGGGCCTTATTGGGCTCGTGTTAAGCGCTGAATTAACGCTCGATGTTTCGCTGAGCATTCAACTGCTGCAGCCCCCAGACTGTGCCCGTTATGGTTTTTTTCTCCCCAGTTAACTGTCTTGTAAAATCTCGCAAACAAATCAATAACAGATAAATTAGAGCACTCGTTCAGCTTTTCACCCGGCTCTGCTCCGTGAGTGAGATTGATCAATACTGGGTTGCGATTCTTAAAGTACCTGGGAAGATTTGTTTTCGCTTCTATCCGTCTGGATCATATCACATCATGTTAAAAGTATATAGAGAGAGTATCTTACCGCAGAAAGAAACAATATGGCTGCTGTCTTCATGCACAAACTTCCTGGTCACCGCCTCCTCCATGATCTGCTTCACCTGTGTGTGTGTGTGTGAGAGAGGGAGAGAGAGAGTACAACAGGCTCAGGCCTCCTCAATCACAACATACATATCAAAGGACAGTAAAGTATTTTTAAAAATCCTTCTGCATTCCCAGGGGTTCAAATAATAAAAAATAAGCTAATATGTTGTGATTATTTCACTTTGTGTGTGTGTGTGTGTGTGTGTGTGTGTGTGTGTGTGTGTGTGTGTGTGTGTGTGCAGCTCTCAGCCACGAGCCACAAATAGCATGTGTATGTATGAATGTGTGTGTGTGTGTTTGTGTGTGTGTGCGTGCGTGCGTTTGTGTGTGTGGGTGTGTGCGTGTGTGTGTGTGCATGTGTGCATGTGTGTGTATGTGCTATGTTAATTAATGGCAAAACGCAGTCTGTAGTAGCGGCTACTTCCACTGGCCTGAAAACACACCCCAGCTTGTTTCACAGATCGGTCAGCGAGGCTGTGCAGTATTTGGAGGGGTGGAAGGCTTTCATTTTATTCACTTTAATAGCATCCACATTAAGTAGATTATCCCCTAATAAATGTCCTCCAGCAGGGTTACCAGGGACCGGCAGGGAGGGGATGAAAACCAGCTGACTCTTACAGCTCAATAAGAGTACATCTTGAAACCAGGGAGGGGTATCAAAATGTAATAAATGTGCAGTTTTCTTTTTTTTTTAACAATTGGACTGTTGAATAATTTAGTCATCCAATTTGGCGATGACAGGTTGGCTTGCAAAATTAAATCAGAGCTGACAACTAATAAAGACATCATTTTTTTTTTTTTTTTTTTTTGCAAGCACACGGAGCAAGCAGAAGAATCTGTACCGAAAGCCTCGGAGGGTAAACCTAATTAGACATGAGAAGAAACTATGAATCAGCCGGGCTCTGATGGAATCACAGATGACTTTCTGAACCTTCTCTCCTTCATGTAATTTAAAAACTCAGAGAGTTGTTTAACCACAGTTCAAGCCGACAGATTGATGACTTTCTCCCTCGTACACGCACACACACACACACACGCACGCACGCACACACATGCACGCATGTGAACACATAAGGACACACACATACATGCACACATAGGCACACACCTTCAGACCTTCTTAGGACATGATTCTGTAGTATAGTGACATCAAGTATACGTTAGACTAGATGTCCTGCCAATGAAATTGCATCAATATATTTATGCACACCTCTTTTAAAACCTTTTGACTTTGTTGTCAGACCACCATTTTTTATCAGTAAAATAATCAAATATCTCTTGGCTTTATTTCTGACATAGAGTTCTGTACCAGAACATCAATTAAAAGCTCCACTGCATTCAGGAACTTCACTCAGTTAACCTTTATATTAGATCAGGGCTGCCCAGCCTTGTTCATGGAGATCTACCGTCCAGCAGGTTGTCACTCCAACCCTAACAAAGCTCACCTCATTCAACAGCTAGAGATCTGTTATCCTGTAGGTTTTCACTCCAACCCTAACAAGCAACACGTCATTCAACAGCTAGAGATCTACCGTCCTGTAGGTTTTCACTCCAACCCTAACAAACCACACGTCATTCAACAGCTAGAGATCTACCGTCCTGTAGGTTTTCACTCCAACCCTAACAAACCACACGTCATTCAACAGCTAGAGATCTACCATCCTGTAGGTTTTCACTCCAGCCCTAACAAACCACACATCATTCAACAGCTAGAGATCTACCGTCCTGTAGGTTTTCACTCCAGCCCTAACAAAGCACACCTCATTCAACTGCTAGAGATCTTGTTGAGCTGCTAATTGGTAGAATCAGGTGTGCCAAATTAGTGTTGAAATGAAGACCTACAGGATGGTAGATCTCCAGGGTTGGGCAGCCCTGTATTAGATCGTGTTACAGAACACAGTTCAGACCTCAAAATAGGGAATGCAGAAAAACAAACAAACCGAGGCTTCAGCAAATTCAAATCAACACTGTAAAAAAAAATCCATGAATTTTACAGTTAAGTCTGGCAAATAGCCAAGGTACGACACTGTAAACATCTGAAGGGTAAATAATTGTATTATTTACAGTGAAACATCATAGTACATTTAACCGTAATACATTAGATATACAGCCTGCATGCATACCTTATATATTAGATATACATTAGACATACAGCCTTAGATATAGAGCCTGCTACCGCATGCTTAATATATTGTTGTATGCTGCTATCGTTATTCATACCGGTTAAGTCCTGGCAACCCAGTTCTACAATGTGAATGACCTGTAAAACATGTTCATCACAACACATTAAATGACATTACAGGCCCATACAGTGGGGCCTGCGTTGTCACGGTGATTTGTTTATTGCAGCGAGGCAAAGTAAAGAGAGATACAGGCTGCTGAAAATGCTACTTTAGCAGAGAGGCTGAAGGGCTGCCGTAGCATGATCCCACATACACACAGGTGGCTACAGCTGGCTGCAGGCGGACACATCCCTGTGTGGTGTGGAGCTGTCGACTTGGCCCTGAGGGGGTGGGGGGGGGGTGGGCAAGAAGTCGCAGGGCCACTTCGGAGAAGTGGCCCTGCGAGAGCAAGTGTCGAGAGCAAGAGCGCGAGATGGAAGGAGAGAGAGAAAGAGAGGGAGAAAAAAGAGAGAGAGAGAGAGAGAGCGAGCACGAGATGAAAGGGGAGAGAGAGAGAGAGAGAGAGAGAGAGAGAGAAAGAGAGAGAGAGCACAAGATGGAAGGGGAGAGAGAGAGCACGAGATGGAAGGGGAGAGAAAGAGGGAGAGAGCACGAGATGGAAGGGGAGAGAGAGAGAGAGAGGGAGAGAGAAAGAGAGCACGAGATGGAAGGGGAGAGAGAGAGAGCACGAGATGGAAGGGGAGAGAAAGAGAGAGAGAGAGAGCACGAGATGGAAGGGGAGAGAAAGAGAGAGAGAGAGGGAGAGAGAGAGAGAGTGATAAGCTCACGCTGAGCTGGATGGGTGAATGAGTCATCCACAAGCGTCTGCCGGATCTCAGATGGGGAGACAGAGAGAGAGGGAGAAAGGGAGAGGGAGGGAGAGAGAGAGAGATAAAAAGAGAGATACAGACAGACAGAGAGAGAGGGAGAGAGGGAGAGGAAGAGATTAAGAGAGAAAGAGAGATAAAGAGACAGAGAGAGATAAAAAGAGACAGAAAGAGAGAGAGGCAGAGAAGGGGGGTGACAGCACTGCACCCACGGCTGTAAGGGCTTTGACTGAAATGTGATTGGTGAAATTATCACCGCTGAAGAGAATGTACAGACAGTAAAGCATCAGGGACTCAATGTCCCATCAGGCATCAGGGACTCAGTGTCCCATCAGGCCCATTCTGCTGCCCATGCCGGGGGGAGGTGGGGGGCCTCGGCGTTTGCTGCTTTCTTTCAGACACAATGGAGACCACACCCCCCCCAACCCCCTCCCCAAAATAATTACCCCATTTTGCCCCCTCATTAACTGAAGCATCACCCATTCGTATTGAAGGGTGACGCAACAGATCTGTTTTAAAAAAAACAAAGAAGGAGGAAAAGGGACCAGGCCATCAGCTGACGCAAGGGCACGAAAGCACAAGTTTCAAACGAGGCGGCCAGCACCAGCGCCGTCGACCACAACACACAGCTCTCAGCAATCACAGCCAACCGGCAAGCCCGTGTGCGAAAGCCTGGAATCTAGATTGTCTTCGGGGCTGTAAATCGAGGTGGAGATACGTTCTGACATGAAGGGAATGGGTCAACCCCAATATAGCTCAGGTTTATACCCGGCTACGTCACTGTCGAGGCGGAAAATTTTCACTTTTCAACCGAATGTAGCCGGGTTTTCACCGGAACGACCCAGGCTTTTCACCGACTTTGCACACACCGGAAATGTTCACTGGGAAGTCAAGAGAGAGAAACTATGTGAGAATAACGGTAGAACCCGCAATACACGGCATCCACAGTGTACACTGGTCGAATCCCAATCTTCTGACAAGGACTAGAGCCCAGCTTCTTCAGGCTGCATGTTGGTTCCTCCAAACTGACCTCCTCCCGCAGTTTTACCAACACTAACACCAGATTATGTGTAACTGTACTGTTTATAGAGTCTGTGGTTCACATAATGTAGTTTCATGCTCAGTAGGGTAGTTCTTGTTTTTTTTTCTCCTTTAACAGCTAAGATTAATGTTCACTAGGGTAGTGGTTAAGCTGTCAATCACTTCCGCACTTCTTGAATTTGCGATTTCTCTAGGGATGATATTTCTCCCCCTTTAGGGAACTACTGCACTTCAGATCCCCGATCTTTCTCCCTGTGTTTCCATTTCGAGTCGCTTTGGATAACAGTGTCATTAAGTCCCATTAATGTAATGCAATTTACACAAATGTAAAGGCAAGTTTCTAAACCATTTATACGTTATCCAAAATCACGAGATTATTGCTGCAAATAATCTATAAAAGCTAAAGGCACAGGATAACAGCCCAGCTAAATATATATTAGAGGGAAACGTTCATTATCAGGAGACAATATCTTAGTTTGCCAGGCACTCCCCCATATAATTTGCATCAACTGGCTCTAAACTGTAATCAGAACCGATGGAAAACCCTTTCAGCTAATTGGCTGATTGCAGCATGGATTGCATCATTAACAATATGAAACCACACAAGCTGCTGCTGATTCATAGTCACATACAGAGAGGTCCTTGAACGTTTTGCCATTCATGCAACTGCACACAATAACGGCAGTAAATTGTCCTTCAGAGTCCCAGGCTTTTGCTGCCCCCTACCCCAATTAGGCTCTTCAAAAAAGTTATAAAACCATCAGGCAATGTGTATGAGCTGCAATGGAGAATGCTAGGAGGCAGTGGTTTGGGATTCTCCTGTAAACATTCATAGTGAAGATTAGCATTTAATGAATGATGCCTCCCCTACCTGGGTGAAGCATGGCAGCCATTTTGTGCCAGAGCTCATCAGACATCAGGTGAGATTGAGTGGGAGGGATTAATTAGCCAAATAAACTGGGGGACTGTTAGACGACCATATTGAGAAAGACAAGTCATTTTGCAAGTGCCATGGGTCCGTTAAAGACCAGTCTTTAAGGAACTTGGTTTACTGTCTCATCTGAAAGGTGGAGACTCCTACATCACAATGTCCCCATCATTGTACAAGAGCATTGGTTTTTAAAAAAAATCTTGGTAGAGTGAAAAGACTGCTGCCTACTGGCTCAACAAGACTATTTCCAGCACAAAACTTAATTCTTTCCAGAAGGTCTTCAGTCCCAGCGCTAACCGAGCCCAGCAGGTTAGCGAGCTTAGCTCCAGCTATCTGGCAGGAGAAGCTCACAGTGTGGTACGGCGGCCGGCTCATCACTGACCCCAGACTTGCTAAACTGACGCGGGTGACCAGCACACGGCTTTGGCTGTAACCCCTGACAACAAAAGGGCATTTTTTTGTCTAATGCCCCAGTTCGTTAGCATCTGGAAAATTATGCCTCCTAACAGGCCTCCTGGCAGACAGTAATTTCCTGTTGTTGTGCATCTTCCCTCGGGGAGCGGATTAGTGGGAGGCAGTCCATAAAATGCGCGGAAAAAGGAAATCTCGGTGACGATGCCACAAGGGCACATGAAAAGTGTTTCACCAGAGACTCCCCCCCCACCCCCCCACCCCCCCCCCCAGAAAGGTAGCGTGCAATTTTTCAAAAACACTCGTCGGGTGATTAGTTTTTGCCCTGCGTTCCCCTCCAAATCCACCGCGGATTGTAAGTGTGGGGGCACGCAGTAAGCAAGGCTGCTCGAGTCCCCGTGGAGGCAATAAGAACTGGCAGTTATTTCGGTGGAGAGACTCTTCTTCTTCTTCTTTATTCGGTAAGAGACTGGGAGGTATGCAGCCTTCCCACAATTCAAGTGTTGGAAAACAATTTTTTTTCCTTTAGGTTTGTGACAAGCAGTCATTTTTGTTTTGTCTACAATGACTACAACGCACTGGAGAGACACCATACGCGCGTTATTAAACACCACACACAATGACGAGATCACTGATTCAACGGTCCACATAACGAATACATACATTAAAAAAAAAAAAAAAAAGTCAGTCAGGAAGAGGTTTCTCTGACCTGAGTACATTTGCCCAGTATTCCGAGTTCCCTTGGTTACTTATTCAGAATATCACACCATTAATACATCTGAACAAGCAGTACTGGGGAGCATATCGGTGGTGACTGAGTTTTCATCAAAAACCCAGGGTTAAACAGATAATAATGTCATTTCATTTTAAGCAGCGATATACTGCCGCAATCGATGTTGGTGACAGGAGGAAATACCAATTCTCCACCAAGCAGATGTACAGTACGTGACAACGACGATGGCGTTATCAGAATGGCGGTATGACATTTTGTTCTATTTTTATTTATTTATTTTAGCTCAATGCCTTATAATACTAGTCCTGTCAAAGAGCCTCTTTTTTTTTTAGGCAAAGCCAATATGTGCGTGATGTAAAGCTCGACTGGAAATATAATCAGAAACCAGATGAGATGATGTCCAAAGGCAGCACATCTCCACAGACCGCACGAAAATGAGGAACCTTTGAAAGAGTCATCACTGACTAACAGCAACACCTTATCAAGCCACCACAGTCACAATAATGAGCCAAAATTCCCTTTTTCCACAAAAAACGGATCTCTGTGTTTCTAGTCACACACAAGCAAAACTGCAAAACTCCAACCCGTAGCTAAACTAAACAGCGGCTGACATGCATGTCGATGCACAGAACCTATCACCGTCACCAAAAAAAAAAAAAAAAAAAAGTAATTAAAAAGAGATTGAGTTCCTTTGTGCAACTTGAAATGCAATGAATTCAGCTGCGCACATTATGTGAAATAATCACACATAGAGAATGGGCCCATTTAGAACACGGCTACATTCTTGCTAGCTTCAAATATCTCTATTGTCTCAAATGCTAATCTTGTTGAAGACGGACAGCGGTGGACTTTTTTTTTAGCAGCCCTAAATGGCCATTCCAGGTTTGGTGCCTTAGCTGCTCCCAATGGCCACAATACATTGGTGGGGCGAACTCCAGGTTGGGCTAATCCCCCAACCTGGTTCTCTCAGCCGGCCACCTTAATCATCCCCTGATTTAACTGGCTAAACATTTTGTTCTCTCTCTCTCTCTCCCCCACCTCAGCTGATGTGTGGTGAGCGTTCTGGCGCAAAATGGCCGCCGTGCATCACCCAGGTTGGGTGCTACACACGTTGGTGGTGGGTGAGGTGAGTTCCCCCCCCCCTCCCCCCCCCATCACTGTGAAGCACTCTGAGCATCTGGAAAAGTGCTATGTAAATGTGTCAATGTTTCTTTCAATCCATTCATTCATTTATTCATTCAATTCATCCATTCTTTCATCCATTTATTCATTTATTTAATTCATTCAATCTATTCATTCATCCATTCATCCATTCATCCATTCATCCATTCATGCAAACCCTCTCTGTTCTCTGAGCCTTCATCCTGCCTCTTGACTCACTGTCTAAGAGGTCGGCCCTCCCAGCCCTAGCATTTACTCCCCGCTTTTGAGTGTCAGTGTTCTGCCCCCTCCCCCCACCCCCCCACCCCCGCCGTCTCCAAAGAGACGATCCTCAGTTCACCGGCCTTTCAGCCGACCAGCCAGCTAATGCGCCTTCCGTCCTTTGATATCTGCAACTGGTCCCCCGGTGTAATTGCCTCCTCCCAGCTGTGGAGACCGTGGTCCATAAAGGACGGGCCCACACACACACACACACACACACACACACACACACGCTCTCCTCCCTCTGCGCCGCTACGTCTCAGCAACCTGAAATGGCTAACATTTTATATTTCCTTTTGATTTACTGAACTACGCTTTTTGCGAGGGGTGGGTGGGTTGGTTGGGTGGGTGGGTGGGCAGTAATGCATCCTCCACGTACACAATGCCGCAGGAAAGGTTCAACAGCCGACGCGTCGACCTTACGCCGCGTTCCGGGCTATAATTAGAAGCAGGGAATGACTCACGAGTGGATAAGCTCGCAGCTCAGACGTGAAGTGGGGGAATCTTATACCCCGGGCTACGCTAACAACAACAAAAAAAAAACGCGCACCTAGCCGACTCCCACGTCGCAACCGAGAAAGCTGGCTCCTTTTCCGGAACGCTCGGGTGGGGGTGGGGTGGGGGGGGGGGTACGGGGCGGAACTTTCGCTCACAACCGCGATGACTCACACGGAGCGAGGTGCGCGCGCGTCCGTGACGAAGGCGGCCATGATTACCGTAACGGTGACGACCGCGCGTCGCGCTAGTTAGCGCCGAACGCGTATATCCCTGCTAGCCCCCCTTCTCCTTGTGAGCAAAACAGCCCCCCCCCCCACCCCCACCCCCCCCCAGTGTGGTTCAGGCGGTCTGAGCCACGCGGAGAGCGCTGCACTCATGCCTGTAATCCGAGGCCTTCTCCAATCGCACCGCGCACCCGCCATTTTCTCTCTCGCCACGGCAACGCGGAAAATACAATTTCCCGGTCTAGTCTAGTGTGAACTCCCAGAGCAGAATCCCCGACCCCCCCCCCCCCCCCGCCACACACACACACCGGCGCCCCCCCGCCCCCAGCCACTTTTCTGCATCATGTTATTGAGGATGGGGGCGCAGGGGGCCAGGTAGGCATCTGAAGGCATGCAATTACAGGGATTTCCGGGGGGGGGGGCGGGGGGGTCAATTTGATAACCTTCTCCAAAGGGGAACAGGGAGAGGAAGAGCACTGGGAAATTACCCGTCAAATGTGCTTTCAGGCTTACTCAAGCACAAGCAGTACACAGCCCTAAGTCAAATTACCACATTATTAAATACAGTGGGGGGGGAGATAAGGGGGAGGGGAGGGGGGGTCATTTCTAAAAGTCTGTCTCACTACCAGGAAAAAAAAAATCAGACCCCTGTCTGGGCCATGGTGCTTATTAGAGCTGGACTTTGTAAGAGGGTTCCATACCTCTGTCTGGTTTCTGCCTGGTCCCGGGTCAGTACCCCAGGTAATGTACGTGCCACCCGATTATGGATTTATCGTAAATGCCAGATCACGGGGACGGTCATCTACTCTGTCTGTCTGTTATCTGCAGTGCAGCGAATCAACAGCCCCCAGAACAAATACGAAAATGATAACGAGAATTAACAATTCATTTTTTTTCATCATCGGTTTCATTCATCCCACCGTGCTACGGCACAAAACAAAATGGCAGCCGATTGACGAACGTGAACTTGTATCTTTGGTAAATGCCAGCGCCGATTTGACAGATATCGCAGTACTCTGTGGCACGGGGTTGGGTTTTTTGTCTGAAATACATTAAAGGTCGTGGGCTTTTTAAATTGCACTTAAAATCTCCATTTAGCCAAAATATAAGGATGTATAATGGCGGCATCGTGAGATTAGCCACTGTGTAAATTGAACAAGCACTGGAACGTATGAACTGCCATTCAAACTGGAAATATAATCCAACAAATCCATGTTTCCTTTATGCAGCCAAAGGTATATGTTCTCCTTTAACACGGATGGTTTTGCCACAAATTCATGGCTTAATGCGCGAGATGTAGACGTTAGGATTTTTCGTGACAGAGATGCCTATAAAAAGTGTTTCCCAAAAAAAAAAAAAAAAAAAATCATCCAAAGTAAAGTAATTAACAAAAAACTGTAGGTGTGCAAATCGCACCTGGGCCCGCGAAATGAAAGGAAATGTCATATAAATGATGGGTCGGTTTCTCAGCTTCTGCGACGGTGCAAAGTTCACTGGGTGACTGCGGGTGTGTCATTCCATTACAAGCGTTTAGCAGACGCTCTAATCCAGAGCGATGAACACAACATACTTGTGTAGTATCCAGTTTACAGCTGGGTATAGGCAGAACCAATTCGGCTTACGTACCTCGCTCAAGGATACAAGAGCAGCGTGTTTTGAAATGGGAATGAAACCTGGAACCATTTAGTTACGAGCCCAGTTCCCTAACCATTATACCTAACCCCTAATTAACCATTACACCTAACCCCTAATGGCTCCGAACGAGCTGATTGGTCCCTTGCATGGCAGCCTTTCGCCATTGGCGTGTGAGTGTGTGTGTGTGTGTGTGTGAATGGGTGAATGAGAGGCATCAATTGTAAAGCCCTTTGGATATATAAATATATAGATAAAAGCGCTACATAAATGCAGTCCATTTACCATTTACCATTACACAACAGTGCCACAACTGGGTCTATCTTGTTGTCCAACAGGATTTCAATCAAAATATCTCATGGGCTAGTGTGGACAGCAGTTCCTGTTGGTACTGCAGGTGATCTGGAGAGAGAGAGAGAAAGAGAGAGAGAGAGAGAGAGCGAGTGAGAGAGAGAGAGAGAGAGAGGGGGAAGGAGAGAGAGAGAGGGGGAAGGAGAGGGAAGGAGAGAGCGAGTGAGAGAGAGAGAGAAGGAGAGAGAGAGAGGGGGGGAAGGAGAGGGAAGGAGAGAGGGAGAGAGAGAGAGAGAGAGACTGCGCAGCCACAGGCCTTGACCTCACAATATTTGCTGATGAAAAAGATGAGCGTGATCCTCAGCACTGACCCAGGTAATGGCGGAGGGGCCGGACACAAGCAGTCCTCACACACTTCCTGACGTAGACCGTTCCCGTGGACCCCATCAGCCGGGAGGGAAGGCACGTCCGCCACGCGTATTTATTAACATCATCGCTCAGCTGGCGAACGGCGTCTCCGCTCGCGCGCACACTCCCGCGTTATTTTATTCATCATCGAAAGACAAACGCAGATGATTAACCGCGCCATGGAAGTGGGAAAAAAATGTTTTCAGGTTATTATTGCGGTTCAATAAAAATAAAAAAAAATCAGTCGGCGGTTACCGTGGGGAACCGTACGGAATGAAGCTGCGGTCGCACGCCCGCGCCCGAGAGGCAGTTCAATTTCCTTCGCAATTTCCTGTTGCCTAACAATTCAGGTAATTCATTATGAGTTCGGGGGGTTTTTTTCTCCCGCTGTATTATAGCAAACGTGCGGATCGTGCCGGTCGCCGGTCCGGCGGCAGCACAGGGTGCTGAATCTCTTAAAGACCGCTGTGGTCTGTTCACTGAAAAATAATTTCACGGAGGAAAAAGTGAATTTCAACATCGCAATTCAAATAATTAACGTGAGAGAGAGGGGATTCACGGAATGGATAGTGCAAATAACATCGTCGAACCAGGTGTCGGTACAGGTTGATAATGGCTGGTTTGCTTCACCCCCCAAACCAACCAGCAAGTTTGTTCACTGGGCTTGCTTTTTTTCATGGTACCGGTGATTCTTATACTTCCAGAAGATACTCGGTGGAGTGTTAGTACACTGCGTAGCTGTGTTCTGTGTTCTCAGTTCCGCGTTCTTAAAAGTTCTGGCTTCCGGAACACGGAAGCTGACGCATTCCGACTTGTTGCGTCTCGCGAATATTCATGTGAGCGCGCTGCCAAGGACAGCACTGTTGTGAACGGATGTTCCGCGCTGGTTTAATACGGCACCGGAAACGCCCCTAAACGACCGGAACCTCCGGCTGTCAGGAAGCAGACAGGACAGAATGAAATAAAAGGAGGTGACCATCTGGGCAGTCTATACAGACCGTGATTTTTTTTTTTTTTTTTTTTACAAAATGTGTGGTGAAACTGTAGGAGGCAAAATGTATTCCAAACCGCTAAAAATGGTCGTCTTTATAAAAAAAACCATCGCTGCGTCCTCTCTTCGTAATGTCCCTGGCCGTGCTGTTGCTGGGCAGCCGGACAAGCTCCAAATGCAGCCTATGGCAGAGGCGGTGCCAGACGGAGGTCTCCACAGGAAGCCGAGGAGCTCGTTTAATTGGCAGAGGAGAAGGTTTCCCGAGGCCCCTCCCATTCTTGAGGCTCCTCCCACTTTTCCTGTGCCGCCTCAGCGCACACCTGCCACAATCGGGACTTGGCGTAGTCATGACCTCCGATATCCCCGAGGGGGGGGGGGGGGTGTCACTGATGGATGACCTGGGGGGGGGGGGGGGGGGGGGGGACTTCCAGCGTAGCCCACGTGTGTCACAGCGATTTTTCCCCTCCCGAGCCGTGCCCAGCTCAACCGTCTGAGTTTCAGGTGCACCCTGGGAAGCCGCCGTTGCCGATGTTGCGTTGGCGTGACATCGCTCCTCGGCTTGCGTAAGCAGGCTCAACTGCCACTTGGCTTCACGCGGCTGGAGACGGGCGGCCGTCCACGACACTGCAGAGCCTCCTCTGAAAGACGTGCCGTCGAGGGCTCTGATTGGGCGGTCCCACTGGTTTGTTCTATGATGACATTAAACCCGGGGAAAATTCCTGGTTGGACATCAGAAATATTGACAATGGTGTGCATGCCATTAAAACTGGCACGGGATTGGGGCATCCATCTAAAATGTCGCCGATTTCCAGGGTACTTGTAGTCTTTTCTCTCCCCCAAAAGAAAAGCCATTTATTTAAAGCTCTGCACAGACAAATGCATTAATGACACAAATGTATGCTATATGATAGCATGCTACAGATCGCTTCCTGGTGAAAAAATCCCTTGATGCCCCGATAAGCTGGACAATAAAACCAGACGCTGTTGCTTTAAATAGGAGGCCATCAATAATAGATGCACACGGGGGCTCTCTACCGCACGGAAAGATCACTCCTCCACTGCTCTAGCGAAACGCGGGGCTGGCTGTCTTCTTGTTTGTGCCGAAAAAGGGCCGAAGCATCAGCCCTGCGATGGTCATGTGAAAATGCATCCCAGCGGCGCCAGTGACACTGCATCCTCGCCATGGGCTCGGTTACGCAAGGGATTTCCAGGGAGCTTTCATTCTCCTGCTTCATCTGCGATTTACCTTCCCCCCGATTCCCTCCATCCCTCTCTCTCTCATTCCCTCCCTCTCGCCATCTCTCACTCTCTCCCTCCATCCCTCTCTCTCTCATTCCCTCCCTCCCTCCATCCCTCTCCCTCTCATTCCCTCCCTCCCTCCATCTCTCACTCTCTCCCTCCATCCCTCTCTCATTCCCTCCCTCCCTCCATGTCTCACTCTCTCCCTCCTTCCCTCTCTCTCTCATTCCCTCCCTCCCTCCATCTCTCACTCTCTCCCTCCCTCCCTCCCTCCCTCCCTCTCTCTCTCCTTCCCTCCCTCTTTCCTACCCTCCCCAGGGAAGAGACTTAAACCTACACACCTTGACCGATGGATTCACCTGCACAGCCTACACAAAGCCCGAGCGCTAAACACTGACTACAGCCGTATCCGAACACATACCACAAGCGGAACATGAGGGGGACGATGCTTCTTCAGCACACACCATATTTTCAATAATAAATGTCTGCAAGCCATTCAAATGTTCTACGTAAACATGCCTCAGACAGCCCCTGGCAAGTTCTTCCTCAAATTGGTTCCCGCTAGATCAATCCTACATTGATGCTTTACCATATAACGATACTGCATCGATCCTACAGGAATCAATACTCGGTGGTACTTTGCCAGTCATAGATCTGTGGTCAATAATCCCACCAACATCCTCCCTTGTTCCCAATAACATCCCAATAACATCTGGAGGACCTGAGATTCTCTACTTGAGAAGAAATTAATGATAGTTAGCCAAGTGGCCAGTTGGTGCTTAGAAAGTCACTTAGCTAATGAATCACATGGTTTCAAGTTAAATATCTGCATAGCAATTATGTTGTTAGGTAGTTCAGAGAATTGTGAGTTCGCACTTATAGAACAAATACAGAAGCCAAAATGGCAGTTGATTGGAAGCAGCTCCCCTTAACCTTCATGTGCTGATATTTTGGCCAGTTAGGCACCTGCAACAGTTAACCTTTTTTGAAAAGTAGGCTTTTTGGAATGTTTTTCAAAATTCAGTGTCAGCAGTTCTGGAACTCCACTGTCTTCAGTTGCCAGTGGCGACTGTCCCATCAGCGTTGGAATGATCAGTCAAGAACATTCTAATCACATACTTGAGATCTCGCACCTTAAAGGGTTAAAAGAAAATGGCTTCACTGACTTTCCATGAGATCAGGAACTGGCATGGTGCACCAGAGACATAATGCGCAACGTGTTTTTTGTTTGCCAAAGTATGACAGACGACCAGCTCGGGCGAAGAATTCAGTGATGCGTTCAGGGGACCGCTTGCGCTACTGGATATTAATATTATTGCACCGCGGTCGCGATTAATGTTAGTCACACATTTTTTATTGCGGGCCCATTGCAACAGCAGCATGAGTCAGTTTCGAGGTGGGGGAGGGAACAAAAACTAGGCTATTCATGAATTTCCCAGGCCTCGGTTTAATGGCGTCTAATTATCCTTGAACCGAATTCGGTTTCTTAACCACTCTGGATATTTATCCAGCATTGCCGGAAATCTGTCAAAATGAGACATTCACAGAGTTATCCTTTTCAGCACAAATTACTTTTCCCCCAATGATAGGCTTGATACGGTGTTAGATACTATCAAGTCTGTCGGTAATCAGAGCACTAAGTACAATTTAGTCAGGAAAATGGCGAGCACTGTTGGGCTGAATGGCCAGTTCTCATCGTTATGTTATGTTGTGTTATGATTGGCAACAATAATATATATATCCTACCTGATTTTTTAATGTTACCAGGCTATATTTATTAGGAAATTAGATCAGAAAGCAGCCACTTTAGAGCAGTGAGTTTAAAAGCTTTTAAGGTCAAAATGATTAATTAGGTACAAGCCTAGCTGTAGCCTGAAACCTTATCCTGAACAAGCAGACAGGCTTTAAAAAAACACTGATTGATAAAGCAAAGTAAACGCTAGGCAAACTCCAGCCCTGCACGTTCCTATCAGAAGCTCGTGCTTTTATGAGGGTGTCCTTCTACCTGTGCAAACACAGGTGTGAACACTGCCCAACCAGGGAGGAGCCAGGCCACTCCACAGAGTGTTACAGGAAAAAATTTGGGGGTTTTTCTTTCTGACCTGGAACAATTTTCCTGAAACTAATTCCACCTGAATCGGTAACAATAATAATTTCGTCACATTTTTCTTTGTGGAGCTTTTTTTTGATTGATTGATTGATTGATTGATAGACGGGTCACCCCGAGAACCACTTCACTCCGCTTTGCAGTGCAGTCCAGCAGGGCCACACAAACCGGCCTTGTAATGCCCATAAAATATCCTCCCGCAAATTAATAACCGCATAGCCTGAAGGGGGCATTTATTTCCGTAATTCGCAATCAGTCCATTACCAGGCATTTGATCTCGCAGTTGACGGACTACTTTTTTCAGCGGAAGCATACATCGTTCTCGGTGAGTACTACGGCAGGCAGAGAAGCGCACAACGCCATGCCAAGAAAGTTCCGGTAGTGACACAAACTCTACCAATACAACCCCCCCCAGTGGACATTATTACAGCCCCCCCCCCCCCCCAGTGCAAGTAAGGAAGTGTTTCTATAGTGCAAAAGACGTATTTAATATTATGATTAAAGTTGGGAGAAACACCTACTCACAGTTAAATCTATTAAATACTGTTATCTGTAGATGCTAATCGAGATTTTATTTGGCGTTAAATCATACTCAGAAGCCATTTTCTAGGCCCCGTTAGACTGCATTGCAAAGCAGAGTGGAGAGGTTCTCAGGGTGACCAGAGCTCCACAAAGAAAGATGTGACAAAATGATAATCAAAACTGATCAGTGTGGTGGAATCAGTAAGGAAAAATGGGTCAAAATAAAAATAAAACAAAAAGTTATCCTTCAAGGTCCAACAGCAGGGGGCATATGTCTGATTTTAATATTTCCCACCCATCTGACCTCCTCGATGTACAGCAACACTGCGGGAATGTGTTCATCCAGGAATACTCGTTAGCTGTTGCATGCACCGTCACACACACACACATTTGGACCCTTAAAGAGAAAACCTCACACTCTTTTAACTCAATGACCTGCCATAGCTGGGCACAGTGAACAAATTCAGCGCTCGTTTTGGAGCGAGCTCTGGACTAACGTTGGACCAGCATGCAGAACGAGGAAACAGGCGCGCAAACCAAAAACAGCGGGACCATATTGGCCATGGTAAATGGTAACTGGTAAATGGACTACATTTATATAGCACTCTTATCCAAAGCGCTTTACAATTGATGCCTCACATTCACACACACACTCACACACACACCAACGGTGAAAGGCTGCCATGCAAGGTACCAATCAGCTCGTTGGGAGCAGTTAGGGGTAAGGTGTCTTGCTCAGGGAACACTTCGACACGCCCCAGGGCGGGGGGATCGAACCGGCAACCCTCCGCCTGCCAGACAACCGCTCTTACCTCCTGAGCTACGTCGACCCCACAGCCGAGCAGGATGGAGACAGATACATTTGCGACCACCGAAAAAAATAGATTGGTTCCTTAATTGCGAGGGCTGCTTGAAGGCCAGAGAGGCCATTCAACGCTGCAGATTTTAACAATAATTATTATCCAGGAGAAAGTGAGGGGATATTCATTATATTCAAATGAACGTGCTTGCACAGTTGGCTCCGCCCAGAATGAGAATGAGATGTGGCACGAGGGTGAGCCGTGCAGTTTAGCCAAGCCAATTAAAAACCCTTTCAATTAGGTGTACCTTATGCACTACAGATGGTACACGATGTCAACAGGAGACACCACACTGTACACACACACACACACACATTTATGAATGCATTTGTTGAAAATACATTCAGTACCCCAGAACAAACTGCCGCAGTGTTTCAGCTGAAGCAGGCACAATTTGAGCACATCTACCCAGACGGGAAACACATACACACACACACACACACACACACACACACACACACTGTGTATCCACATACACCTAATGTATATATCTGAGGTCACCCACAGATACATCTAAACCATTCCAAGATGGTAAAAGCATCTTCTGAATGAATACTGGCTAAACAAGCCCTTTGGTCTTAGGAAGAAGCCGGAGGCCTTAAGTAGTCTGTGCTCTCAGCCCTTGGTTGGCACACGATGTTCCATGCACCAATGAGACGGTCAATGGCCGAAGGGACACAATGGCATCTTGCCAGACGAAAGCTCTTCTGTGATTGGTCCCTTCCTGGCGATAACCGTCACGTTTAACTTGACTAGAATTCGAGAGCCGGGATCGACAACAGGGGATCCTACCCTGCCCTCGGCACAGCATGAACAGCATGGACGCAAAAAACATGAAAAATGGGAAATCTGAGATCCACAGAGGAGGTGGCCTTGACCAAGGCTTCGAAGTTGAAGTGGGCACCGAGGGTCCAAAAAGGGTGTAGATTACATCCTTCTGTTCCACTACAGATGTGCACTGCTCCTTCTAAAAGCCTTCCCTGGTCGTGGTTCTGTGGTTCTAGGTCTACGAGAGCGAGGAGTCTTTTTTTTTTTGCCAAAACACAAACTGCGGTTTGTTAGGATAACATCACGCTTACTGATTATAAATGGGCCTTCTTCTCCTCCCAGGGGATATTGTACTCGCACTTTGTAAAGCGCACTTTACTCACAGGCACCTGTGATGCCAGGAACATGGCGGCCTTCGTAGGCCAGAGTTGTCTATAACCAGCTCAAGGGGCTTGGCTGAAATAAATCCAGGAGCCCCAATTGTATTTTTGCGTTTGGTGTTCGTTTTTTTATTTTTTAAAATAGTGTAGTTTTGATTAAATATAATCCTTTGTGGTGCTTTGTCTCCAGTCTCCAGTGCTGTACCCAAATTTGACGGCCAAATCGTATCCTAATACAGCTCGAGAGGAAAAAGAGCGACTCATGATCTTACTTTTATTTAAATTAATTAGCTAATATTACCTGTTGCCAGGGGTACAGTGTGGTTTTTCCCAACTTCAGCTCGAGCCAGTTGCCTGAATTAGCAGTTACCATAGCGCACAGGCCTGAGAGCAACTAGCGCGCGCGCATAAAAACACCGTTAAATGCAACCCTGCAGTAACTGAAACGTCACTGTGGCAGAGCCTTTTACAACCGCCATCAGATACCTCATTAAGAGATCGAGAAATCCGAGCGGTAATGCGGTGGGAGTCTTGAATGCGGTGCTAGCAAACCATATTCAACTCAACTCCCCACCCCACCCCCAACTCCCCAAATGGGGATGGGTAACCTGCCACCCCACCCCCATCTTAGCAAATGCAACAGTACAATGATTGATTAAATAAAATAAAACACGCACACGCACGCACGCACAGAAAACAGCAAGAAATGCAATGCTGCGGATAACATCATTAGCAACCATAAAATACGAGCCAGAGACGATTCCATACAGCATCTTCTGCATACTGGCCTGTGTGAGCAGGTGCATTGACTTTTAAGCAGTTGGGGGTAGAACACAAAAAGCTTTTCACAGATTCCACATGCCCAAGGGGAATTCATGAAACACAACAGCTGTGGCTCACAAGTGACGATAGAACACTTCTGAGACAATAGATGATAGGGTAACCAATAACGAGCGGGAACGTATTTCATCATTTTCCCCACGACTGTCAACGTAAAAGGCCATATTACTGTTTAACGTTGCGGAAATCAAATTCACCTCATTACAAAAAAAGTGTTATCCGTCCACCAGCAATCAATCTGACTACCACCGGAAAGTCTCCTACAAAACATCAAAGAGTGTTTGTGTGGCACCCGAACGTTCGCTACCCATATTCGTCTGCGCCCAACCCCTTTTCCCACTAATCACAGGCGTGCCGTTTTTTTTAAAATCAGACATTTTAATTAAGTCTCCTGCACGTTATTAACAACTGTAACCGGGAGGTGCATCATCAAATAAGTAACGCGTGCGCCACCATGGTCGAGCTATCAATTCCGTATGTTCTTTGGATCCACGTAAAAAAACCCCAAAAAAAACAGACTGGATAAGTGAGCGAGCAAACGCTTGCTGAAAATTTCAGCCAGTGCATAAATAGCATTTTCTGTAACGTGATTTAGACTACAATTTATGATTTTATTATCCTATATCAGACCATAGGCTATTTATTATTCGATCTGAATGCATTCGCAAAGGACGTCTTCACCAAAAAATATATTGTTTTGATGAACGTACTGTCTCTTGTTGCTAAAACGACAACGTTAAAGGGCACGCGTAGCTACAGCGTCTTAATAAAGACGAGCAATGACTGTCCTCTCCATGAGGACAGGCGACAAATCATCATTTATGCATCTAGTATACGTAGCTAATATCCAGATACTGACTGCATAAAGAATAAATATGAAGGCCAAATCAATGAAACGAAACGTGACACGCCTTCTCCCGCATGTCGGAGGTAACGTGTAGATTAGCTAGATTTGTAAGCTAACCAGCTAATGTTAGTTCCATATTTGTTTTCGGACATTATTGTTCAAGCGGAAAAGCACCCACCTCCTTCTTGACGGTGCGCAGCAGTTTCTGACGTATCTCTGCTTCTAAAACAAAACAAAAACAACAACATATCGTTGTTTCCACAAATAGCGTTTATGTTTATTTTCACTTTGACACGTTATTTATTTTCTAAAGGCATATTTTGAAAAAAATGGGGGGGAAGATATTATTTTCCTCTCACCTGCCATTGCGGTTGCCATGGATTCAGGATCCGAGTACAGCTCCTCACGGCTACCACAGACTGAAGATACTGTAGCTAGCTACTGTTCTACTGATACCGTGGCGCGCGGTGCTCAGCGCTCATTCCCCATTCAATACGCCCTTTAAAGCGCCACCGTGTTCTCCCCGGGCCAAAAAATGAAACATACGAAGAACTAGGCTAATTCGACGGGAATACCTTGCAATTACACATACAGTCGTGTTTTTTAAAATATTAAACATGACCGTCTTCAATCACGCTGCACATTTAATTAAAATCAATGGACACCGCACATACATTTAGCCAATGGTATGGCACGTGGCATTTGGATAGCCTATCCTCAAAATACCGACCGTAAACACGTTATATTTCATTAGCTCCTGCTGTAAACTTGAAATACTTTACGCCGAACAAGAGTAAGAAAAACAAGACCACGAATACATTAAAATTTTATGAGCAGTTCAAGGGTTTTAAAAATAGGGAAATGAACACAATGAGAATGTTCCTAATCGTTATATATTTCGCAATACATTGTCTGGCGTGTTTCTGAAATATAAAAGAGTGTACATAGCATATTCAATTGAACTGCAGGGTACTGTATGAAATATACATGGCGCAACAGGTAGCTATCTATGATGATGAAAAACAAAACTAACATGATTTTTTTTTGCACACTCAATATCTGATATAAACTGATATAAACAAATGTCAGTTTAAAAAGTAGGGCCTTCACATTTGATGCCTCAAAAGATAATGTATTATCATGTTAAAAATATGAATCACTGGTAGCCTGTTAGGGATTTTTATTTTATTTTATTTTTTATACTGGTATAGGTTTTGCCGGATTCACGTTACCCCTTTCCTTATTCCTATCCTACCACAATCACATCATGAGCTTGGCCCAGAGGAAATTTGGTCGCAAACACACAAAACCATTTCCTCACCAAGAAGATGTGTTGCTAAGCAACCATCTGAGGCCTATTAGTTTAGCTAATTGGGCAGAACCAGTAGACGCGGATTTTGGAGTCCTCTCGCCATCGCCGGGTGTTAAAATGGTCAGAGCAAACAAGTATATTAAGCAGAACAGCTTTGGGGGTAATGCGATTTAGAGTGCTCTATAGATTGCAAACAGAACCTCTTTTGCCTGACAGCCTATTTTGAGGAAAAACATAACCTTATGCCAAACAAGGACATATGAATCTGTACACATGTATTTTCAATGTATTTATAGTCTGTTTATATGCACTCAGATCCTCTAGTGATGAGTTTCTGGAGCGAGAACGAGGGCATATTTTTGTCACGTGATTAGATAAATTTCACACAGTCATGTGACAAGTGATTTCTAATAGTGATCTACAGACAACACAAATTTGGATCAGCACAAGGAAATATGAGTGGCATTGAAGGATTTCACTTCATTACTGGGAAGGCTGACTGTATAAATGTACAATTTTTTAAAAGTATGGCAGCATTCTGCTATGAACACAAGTGAACAGCATTTGCTTAAGAGATACGTCAGGAATCTATTCTTAGTAATGACATTTCTGTAATATATTTGTTTCACATTCATTCAGAATGCCTATTTTTATTCATGGCATTGACAGTATTGTTTTTGAAATCCAATATTGTCATTTAACTGGCCTTGGAAAAACATCAACTCCCACATTTAATTTTTACTTCACAGAATAATTATAGCCTTTCTATCCTCACAGATATCAGCAACAAAACACAGAAGACAATCATTTTACGCTTTGAGCTGTTTAGAGCTGATCGCGTTTAGCACGTGTATCTTCTGCCACCTAGTGGCCACAATGTGAACCCCACTAAACAACAGAACCCAAGCCGGTTAGTACTTCGGTCTGTTTTATCATGTACTGTCAGAAGTCAGACGATTCAGTTAGATATTCCCTCCTATTTCAACCTTGATGATTTTATATCGAAATATATACCTGCATACATACCAGTCCATTTGGGTTTTATGTGTCGTGCCTAATGATGTGAAATGGAAAGTTTTGCAAATACTAGATTACTTAATAGTGTATTTATTGAGATTCCACAGAGTGATTTGTAATATTAATTCTACTGCAGGGTAGTGTATTAGAATTATAATTAATTCACAAAATATTTTTCATCAATAGGTGGTGCTGTTGGCCTGCCCTAGTTTGGGTCTTATGACACTGAGACGCATAAAGGGCCTGGACTCAATTCTGGCTCTTGTATTCCCCCGAAGTATTGAATTCAAAAGAATAATTAATTTAACTGCAGTTAATTATTTCACTCACTCTAAACCGAGACCCAGTCGGTCTCAGAGAGAGTTCAAAAAAAACAATTCTCTGTGACCTGCTTGTATTATACGATATAGAGTCCAATTATGTGCAAAAAAAGGAAAGCTACATTTGAAATAAAGGCTAAACAGACAGAGGGAAGCTTTCTTTAAACTCAAGAATTGTGGACCGGTAAGCAGATTAACTACCTGGATCCTTGGAGGGCGGGTGTCAAATATACAGTTGCATTGAACAGCAAACAGGAGTAGGGAAGACAGACAGAGGAATTGTGTACCATATTTAATACTTTGAAGTGCCTTTGAATGTTAGAGAGTATAAATCTTAAATGTAGGTTGTGACATATGTTACATCCCCTGCCTCTGCTTGCCTGGGTAGTGCAGGTGGAGGTAGTTGCTTAATTACCTAATTGCCTGATTGCGTCCACCTGCCTGTGGCCCAATATAAGCCCAGTAGTATGAGGCAGGGGAGATTTTCTTTTGTGGTAATAATGTGTCTGAGAAATAATAAATGTCTGAGTTTGTGTTTTTAGATCAGTTTCTGGATTGTTTCTTTTGATACATTTGGACTTGTTTGTTGCGGCCCTTCAAGCTGGCCGTATCACATAGCTAGTCACAAAGACACGGCTAAATGCCATGGATGGGGTCAACTGCAATATTTAGTTGGTTAGAATAGACAGAGCTAACAAAAGGAGAGGGGTAAACATCTCCGTAATAAAATAAAATGGTGGGAGGTTGTAGGTACTGACCTCCTGATTTCTGTGTTTTCATATAGAAATTATATTTATGACAAATGCCACAAAACAGTGGCATTAAAACTATTCCACCCAGCAACACTGAGAAAGTTTGAAAGGAAGGAACACCAGACGGTTTGATTGGCATTCTCATTCTCTGACTAGTGTTCTTCAGGCCAAATTTATCGACAGAAAGCTGGAGAATACAAGAGTCTGTAACATGACACCGCCACTAGAGGGCAGTGAAGAAGTGAGAAAGTTCATGGCGATATTCTAGTTGCGGGTCAAAGGTCAGAAAGGTAAGAGGGAGATTTTCGTGTCTGTATTTTTATACAGTCTATAGGTCTGTACACAGTATTACTGGTGCACTGGATTGAAGAGTTTGCCCCCCCCCCCCTCCTCCAGGATTTTGGGGGCAGTGGGGTGGAGTGGAGTGAAGCCCCCCAGGCATTGAGCTGTCAGGTGAGTGATTGGGCAGGTGAAAGGATGCACAGGTAATAGTGGATGACAGTGCCAGGGGTGTACCTGTACAGGGCCTATGCACTGCCCTACACTGCCAATCTGCCCCATGGGTGAGACAGACACCCCCTTACCACAGTCCTGGCTGGCAGGTTACAGAGGACAGGTGGTTTAAAACATATTTGAGGGACATCTTGGAGAAGCTACTCTTGTTTCAGATAACAAAGCATAACATAGCATAATGACGAGAACAGGCCAATCAGCCAAACAATTCTCGACATTTCCCCACCACTAAAGTGTACCTAGTGCTCGGTTTACCTACAAACTAGATATTCTCGGTGTGGAAAAAATACTTCGCAACGTCTGTGCGGAATTTCTGCCCCTTCGTTGCACGAACAAAGCTCAACCTGGGGAATCTCTTTATGTTTTCAGAACCACACTTCACACATCCGCTGCACGCAGTGGTTCGTCTTGTAAAAACGGCCGTTATTGAGTTAGCAATGGCGTGCTCCTCTTGACACCACAGCTTACGATGCCTAGGTGTTTAAAGTGCTCAGAATCGACTCACGGCAACAGCGATGTTTTATTTCAGTGTTTGTCGATGGGACTCTTGCGCGCTTCAGTTCTACGTGCGCGTGGACTGCTTTGAAGGACCCTAACCACAAATCCAGCGTTTACTTCCCCAGAATGCAATGTGGTTTACTTCCCAGCCCGCAATGTCTCCTAGCGCGTTTTACTTTCTCTGCACCTTCCCCGCCTACAGTGGATAAGGGGCATACATAGGATGCATTTTTGAGTACTTTCTGTGTAGGTCAGTGGTAACTAACCCTATTCCTGGAGATCGGCTGTCCTGTAGGTTTTAATTCCAACCCTAACGATGTGCACCTGATTCAACAGCTGAGAGATTTTATTGAGCTGCTAATTAGTATAGTCAGGTATGCCAAATTAGGGTTCAAATGAAAACCTATAGGATGCTCTATCTTCAGACACATGGTTGGTTACCACTGATGTAGGTTAAGTGTAAACATGGTCAAAAAATGAATATAAAATTTTTCTAACCCTTTCTGTAAAAGGGTAACCAGTGGTGTTCCCCTTGGGAAATATCAGAACCTTACCTTTCAGTTGTTTCAATTTTATCTGTGGTTGGTACCTGAAAGTAATACTGCATTTTCTTGTCTTTTTGGCAGAAAAAGTTATGCATTTTAGAAAGAGCCTAAAGGCAAATATTCATTATATATATGGCCAATCAATGTCTTTTCCAGGATTTAATGCTCTTAGCACAGCAATGCTGTGCTCATGTTTGTTTTATTGATACTGATTTGTGGGGAACCTACTGGATAATCTGTAGATAGAAATGTGTTTAAAAAAAAACAAAAAAAAAACTACTTCCTCTTCCAGACCACTAAAATGTGGTAATCATCTATGCCTCCTTATCTGCTATACGTCAAATGAGTCATTTGCAAACAGGAAACGTTAATTAACGTGTAGGGTATATCAGCGTGTGCAATCAGTGATATAAGTCCGTCCATTCTGGTCTCTGGTTTTAAGAAATTGCGTTTGGTTTCAGCGCCATTAGGTCTGAAGCTAGTTTAACCAAAACCCTCAGTTATTCAGTTTATTTTTAAAACTGATTTTGAGTGGAATTTGGACATTTGAAAATGGAAAATTTTATGAAAATCTAAGAATCAAATTCCTTCCTGTGTGTTTGCTTTTCAGCAGAAACTCACTTAAAAATGCTGACATGGGGGAAACCTCAGTGACCTCAAAAGGGTGGAGACCAACCAATCAGTGGGCACATACCTCAGTGCACACGCTAGGCGTGAATCGCTGAACTGAAATCACTGCTGATATTCAAATTGTTTACAGTGAAGCTTCTGAAGTCGCATTGAAGGAAAACACTCGTCAAAAGTGACAAGACCGCAACATGGACACATTCTCCCCAGGAAACAGCTCTCAGAAGGTTATATTTTCTTTTTAGCCGGTCCATAAGTCGGCCGTGAATAATTCAGGCGTCCCACTAGATGCCCGTCCCGAAATAGTCTCACCTTCGCTTGTTGCCGTTCTAGGATTTCCGCCAGTGGGCTCATCAGCAGTCATCTGCTCACTGATTGACGGGAGACCAGATAGCCCCCCCCCCCCCGCCCTGCTTGCTTCTCCCTCTCTCTATCTCGCTCTGTGCCCTCAGTGAACTCTTCACCTCTTCCAATTCACGGGTGTTAATGGCCTTGCTGTCCCAGGCCCAACCAGAGATCATTCATCAACAATGGAGACTACAATCTTTATATGCCTTCCTAGAACGTCTCCGAGGAGTTCTGACGCTCTAACATCTGGTTATAGACATGGAAAGATAGAATTTGTCATGTAAATCACATAGACTCATATATCTTGTGAGCCATAGATTTGGGTTTTTGAGAGAACACCACACCATTTCTTTTCTTCTCCGATCTTCTGGAATTCACATCTCAGACAACCATGGTCAACCCGCATGGAAATCAAATTGCCAAATTGTAATTTCAGTCAATACAGAGCCCTCCAAAAAAGATCACCTCAAAAAAAAAAAAAAACTCCAAAAAAAACAACAAAAAACTAAACAAAAAACAGCAAAGATATTTGAAGCTAAATCCGGGACCTTACCGTCAAATAAACTGACAGCACAGAAAGCAATACTACATTTTTAAAAGATTTTTTGTTGCAAATATATATATATAGCGCCATTCTGATTTGACAGGGTAGGCCCTGAGATCGTTGGCGGGAAGCCCCCCGGGTTGAGGCCCCTCCTCCTGCTCACATTGGTGTGTGATAGGAGTCGACGGGGCCTAACGGGACTCTACGCGCACGTGATGGAGACCTGTCAGTCCGATGTTCTTTTGCCCACGGCCGCCGCCGAAGATTGACACGGCTGCAGATCTCCGCAACGTGAACCGCACTGGTAGAGTTGGCGGCGGCGAAGAGGGGCCCGATCCACGTCGGGGGCCCCCGGGGGGCCCCACCCTCGCCTGAGCAGCCGCTCAGTTCCCGCCTGACTGGCTCGTATGCTCGCCTGTCCCCTGAGTTGGGCTTGAACCCAACAACGAATGAAAAGCTGAGGTCTGGACTTTCTGTGCTTCAACTTTCAACTTTGTCGTCCCCTCAAAAGGAGTCCTTTGTGCCGCAGATAAGTACATATGAAATATACCTGCATGCATAACATGTTGGCAGAAAGTGTGGCTGAACTTATAGCCACTCCAGATCTGCTGCTTGGGCGACGTTTTTTTTTTTGGTGTCCTGCGATGGGTGATGACCGTCGAATTTCACGGCAATGCCCCAGCTCGAAAACCAAGAAAGAAGCACCTCAGGGCGTAGGACTTCACCAAATGTCGCTCAGCTTTTAGGTGACAAGTTCATGTCTGCCCTTCATTCAGTTGTCACGTCCACTTTCACCTATGACATCATCCCTTCTCTCTCTCTCTCTCTCTCTCTGCTCTTTGACCTGTTTGAATACTGCAGTTGCCGCGTGTCCAGTTAACGTCTTTCGAGCCGGTCTGAGCTGAAACGGGTGGATTAGATTACCGACTCGTTTTTATTACATTTCTCGATGATCGCAATTAGACCTAAGCATTGCTAGTCTGGGCTTCCTTCTCGCAAATAGCATTACACGGGGTTCTGGAAGCCCAAGGCCTCTCGAAAAAAAAAGTCTTTAACAAACTCCAAACGACGAAAACATTACATTACATTACAGGCATTTAGCAGACACTCGAGACTTTCACATCTTTTGTACATGGCATTTTACATTGCATCCATTCATACAGCTGACCAGCCGATATAGGCCTAGTCAGTCAGTCCACCAGTTGTACCACCAGCTCACTCTACCAGCTTAACCAACTTTGACCAGCTTTGTCCAGATTGAGACCAGCTTTTACCAGCCACAGACCGGCTATAAGTGTTATTTAACACATCTTAAACCATCTTAGAACCCAGCTGGTCTTAGCTGGGCTTTTTAGCAGGGCAGGTAGTTGCCGACAGAAATCATTCAGGCGTTTCCCTCTGTATCGAATAGTGAGTGACCTTTGACCCTAGCTGATCAACGGTCACAATGGGTTTAAATGCATAGAATGAAGCCTATGGTTTCGGAGAATACCTGGGCGTTTTCCTGTTTTTGGAAGTGACTGGGAGAACGTTGTACAGCGTACACACACAGCTCACCATGTATACAGTTGGTGCATCCAGGTGTATCCATTTCATTAAAACCGTTTGCATACTGCATACCCTTTTGAAACACCTATTTACTCGTTGTTTCAAAATATTTTGTTTTTGGCCATGCATCTAATTGGAGCGTTTTAGGATTGCTATAGATAGAAATATTGAAACTGTAAACGCAACGCAACCTGTCGAGGCGCTATTTATTTAGGCTGTTCGTTTATGTATTCAATAAATTAATGTATTCATTGATTCCTAATTAATTATTGATTTATCACGTAGTTGGCTGGATTCAAGCAGCACTTGCTGTTACATTTGATTCACAATTTAATGCACATATGTTTGTTTTTCAAAACAAATACGATTTGGCTAGGACCAAATTCGCCTATCTGTGTTTACATTTAAAAATAAACATTTGAACCAGTCAAAGGATGATTGCTTGAATCCAGGCCAGACTTTTGGTCCTCTATTTATGGAAGTAAAATACGTTTGTATGACCGTATCTCCAATGAATGGCGCGATGGCTTTTAGTATTTCAGATGGCACAAAACTCCAGTTAACTCCGAAAACGTGCAAACTCCGTGGTCAGGAAAGCCAGTTTAAGACGTCTCGGTCTCCACAGACTATGTCTAAACGGAGACGTTTCTTCGGTATTTTAATTCGCGATAAATCACGGCAACGGTCAACGTTCACATGCAGCACCGCTCTGTTCGCTGCGTAGCCTACTATCACCGATGCTCACAGAGCGAGAGTGATGATCTACTTTGCTCTGACAGGCTCGTTAAGAAGTAGCCGATACTGTTTCTCCTCCTACTCGACCTGTCATCGCCCGTAATAAGAAAATACTTTCCACCTCCAAACCACCACCCCCCGTCAATTTCTTCAAACTCACTTCCACCGACGCGGGACTCACTTTTTTAATGAGTGAGCCAACCATGTCCCACCAAGACCAGTCGGCTCCCACGGGAAGCCTCGCCGCCCAAGGCCCCTCAAACTCCGGCTACAACACCAATCCCGCACCTGTCATCACTCAGACGGATTCCAGGGACAAATGGAGCAAAAAAATAGATTTTCTGTTGTCTGTCATTGGCTTTGCCGTGGATCTTGGAAACGTCTGGAGATTCCCATATATTTGCTACCAAAACGGAGGAGGTAAGTAGCGTATTCATCCCGAAAGAAAGATAGTTTGTTTAACTTTCATATTAATTCGCGTTGGTCAATGCGTTATCTATTTTCAACATAATAATAATGCGCACTGACAATGTATTGTTTCGTGGGTAATCAAAAAAAATGAAATCGCTTCCGTACCTTCCGTACTATTTTATAGTTTTCCATGCCAGCGTTTCCGTTCATTCGGGTCCGTAAGCCTGTTTAGTTTTCGCGCACACAGAGCTGTCCATGGTAATGAACGGAACCTGACAACGCGCAACAAACTCAAGGCATAACCACTGAAAATTGATTAATAGTATTGATTTGTTTTTGTTGTTGTTGTTGTTGTTGTTTTTTACCTCCATATGCAAAATGTTTGCATTCGACGTCTCCTATAATGATTCCCAAATGTTCATTACATGTACATTAGCGATGTGTATGCCATAATAGCTTACTAGAAGTATCCTACCGTGGGGAACAAATCCAACTTCACTTAAAGCACTTCTTAAAAACCAAGGAATAGGCTGTTTGTCCGGTGAAATGTACATTACAATGTAATTACAAAAGAAAAACAGAATACGAGAGAAACTGCTTGATATGGTATCGTAGGGTGTTTAATATGTGGAAAAACAGAATGGAATTACGCCAAATATTAATTTGGCATTCACACATAAAGAGTAAAGGCTGCATGTTGCGTCTAATCGTACAATGGCATAAGTCTTTATAAAAATAGTTCTAAATACATTCATTAAATATGCTTTATCAAAGTAGCTTTATAAACCGGTCACATCAGTCAAGATTAATAATAGTTATTATTATTATTATTGTTATTATTATTATTATTATTATTATTATTATTCCATGTGTGGCAAAATAAAATGACATTAATTATTTAGTTATGTTTTATTGGTCCATATGTGGGCACGTTTCTGATTTTGTGAGACAGTTATCACAAATCTTACGCTCTTAGGGACTCCGGACTGGAGGCTCAAGATTTTGTTCAGATTGGTTTAATTGGTTAAACGTAGTTTCCATTCCTGTGCGCGTGCTAACTTTGAGATAACTGAAAGAAAAAATCTAAATGGGCGAACATCTAGGACATGGTGTAATGTTGAGTAAATCCACAATAGCCTCTATAAAATATAAACAATAGAAATAAATTCATCAACAAAATGCGATAAACACATAGAAAAATATGTAGGCAATTGAGTTTGAGTTCAACACGAAAACGAAAGGTACATAGAAAACTATTTCAAAGATGTTTATTGATGTGTCTTTTAATTTCCTTGACATAATTTATGTTTCAAAAAAAGTCCGTCCCTTCCTCATCTTCACCATTGTGTACTTTAGCCTTTGGAAGACATCTGGAAAGGTATGGCTCCTCTCCAAAAACTTCCCTAATAATAAAATATCTGATATCTGGAGTGAGCTCACGCCTGTTGATCACGGTGATGTTGTTACCTTAAATATCCATGTAAATATAGGCAAAGTGGAAGTGAAAATGTCTTAATTTCCTAAGCTACACGAACCATTTGCATATTAGAACAATAAGAAATATAACCTAACCGCCAAGAGATCTTATTTCACGCTGAAGCAAATTCATTGCGAAGGCAACACAAATTCGTCAGCAAAATGCAATTGATACATTTATGAAATGCGCGCAATTGAGCTCAACCAGAAAAGTTAAGATGCGTGCAAAATTATTAGAAAGGAGGTTAATTGATGTATCTTTTAAACCCCCTTGCCATAATATAAATTAGGTTATTATTTCTTCACCCACATCTCCTTGAACAACTGAAGTCATCCACATACGCCTTTTTGCAGATGTTTTTGTCTTGTTATGTTTTTTTTTACGCAGGTTGCAAGAGTGGCCAAACCTTGTCAGAATTAATATGGGTCACGCGATGGTTTAGAAACGGAAATTAACTGCAAGTTCATTGGCTTGAACTGAAATATGAAACAACTGTTACCTTAACAACGAATACGCCGTTCCATTCGAATGGAAACAGTGTAAAATGCACACATTTACAATATAAACAGTGTCATGTCTGTAATGAGTAATTGGTTCTGGAACTAAAGAGCATCCATTTGTTAAATAGACAAGTGATATATTTATCCTTGTGTAGAATCATTTTTTTTGAAGAACTTTCATAATTCACTTCATATAATGTCAGGTGGAAGAATGACTATAACAAAAACGTACATTTTTATATGTTGGATAATGACAAAATATGACAGATTTTACCGTGGGAAATTGGCAGAATGACCCAGTACTCCACCTGAAAGTGATTCACTTCAACATGATATTCATATTTCAAAAGACCTTGAGCACCACGCAAACAACCTTTCTTTTTCCGATTAGGAAAATGTGTACACTGCGTGATGTTTATGAAAATATGGCCAATGTTCAACATCCTCCACATGTGTATATGTACGTCTCTTTTGCTTTTCCTCTGACATCATCGAGAAGTATAAACACTCTTCAGGGACATGTGATGTCCTCGGCCTCCCGCCTGACCCCTCACTGTCGAGAAAAAGAAAAAAAAAGTGAAAGATTTGCCAAATGCTGAAAGCCTTTTCTCATCGGTTTACAAAACAGAGTCATAGTTTCCAGCTCGGTGGTGCCATTTATATCGACTCGGAAAAAAAGCGCACGTTCATCCTTTGCAAGTGCCTTGAACTCCTCACAGAGCTTGAGGGAAGTAGAGGTTGTGTAACCAGCGGCGCTGTGTGTAAGTGCCACACGCAATTTGCGATCACACCTGTCGCTTGGCCACGGCTTCCCTTTGAAAGTTCCGCCCGCGGAAGGTTTCAGAATGTTAATTCAAACCTGGCGCACCTGTTGTCCCCCCCCCCCCCCCCCACACACACACAGAGTGATGTTTTTTCTCTCTCTCCCTCTCTCTCTCTCTCTCTCTCTCTCTCTCTCCGCGCGTCCCTCTCTGCAGGGGCATTCCTCATTCCCTACATTCTGATGGCCATTTTTGGCGGGGTGCCACTCTTCTACATGGAGCTGGCGCTGGGGCAGTTCCACAGGACGGGGGCCATCTCCATCTGGAAGCACATCTGCCCCATCTTCAAAGGTGCGGGCACCCCCCCCCCCCCCCCCCCCGATAACCTGCAGTCTGCTGCCCCCGGCACCTGCCCCCCCCCCCTCCCCCACAGTCATCCGCTGGATTTGGCCGGCTGAGGCTGCCGTGTTTCCCCATGCAACTACACCCCCCCCCCCCCCCGCCATCCCCAACTCCAAGGGCTAAGAAGCGCCATATAACCCAGTCTCAACGGCTACCTGTCTGTCATTTTCTGTCATTTTGCTCCAGGGATAGGCAGGTGGGTTTCTGATGCCCCCCCACACGGCTACCCCCCCTACTTCTGCCCCCTCCACCCCAAAATAAGGGCTGAGCCAGTCTCAAAGCTAGCTGTCTGTCTGTCTGTCTGTCTGGGTTCTTTTGCTCCAGGGATAGGATTCGCCATCTGCATCATCGCGCTGTACGTGTCCTTCTACTACAACACCATCATCGCCTGGGCCCTCTACTACTTCTACTCCTCCTTCTCCAGCACGCTGCCGTGGACCAACTGCGACAACCCCTGGAACACGGCCAACTGCACCAACTACTTCGGCAAGAGCAACGTCACCTGGACCAACTTCTCCAGGTCGCCCGCCGAAGAGTTTTACACGTAAGTGGATGTAAGTGGCTGATGGGGGGAGGGGGAGGGGGATGGGGGGTTTAGGGGGGAGGGGGGGGGGGCGGCCTGAGGACCTGGGATTCTGTGCGCGCCTCCGGGTTTCTGCAAAAACGAGCTCGGCAGGAGCCTTAGCTCTGCGGCTAAACGGTCATGAGAAACAAAGATGTCGCCCCCCCTTCGTCTTTCCCCGTTGAATCAGCCGTTTAGGGTTTAGTTCTGATTTTGCCAGCGGTCAGCATTTACCACCTTCCGGTTCGGTCGTCTCTTCCACGAATGCTCTTCCACCTTTGCCGGTCTGCTGTTCAGAGGCTGTCTGTGATTGGTTGTAGAGGTGGAGGTTAAGAAGGCCGGCCTTAAGGCACTGTGTGGTAAGTCTGACAGCGATGCCCTTTTCCATTTAAACCGTTTAAACACATCTCCCCCCCCCCCCAGACGGAACGTTCTGGAGATCCACAAGTCCTCGGGGCTCCGCAACGTCGGCGGGATCCGCTGGCAGCTCATGCTCTGCCTCTTCCTCATCTTCACCATCGTCTACTTCAGCCTCTGGAAGGGAGTGAAGACTTCTGGGAAGGTACGGCTCCTCACCGAAAACTTCCCCCGATAATAAAAAAAAAGAACGGCTCCACGGTCTGATTCCCGGAGTGAGATACCTGTCGATCAAAACTCCTGTTGTGACTTCAGATAAACCGTGTAAATATAGGCAAAGTGAAAGTCAAAATGTTTTAATTTACTCAACTGCTCCAAATCCTTAGCATATTAGGCCAATAAGTGATTTAATCTTAGGACCAAAAGATTTCCTTTCATGCTGATGCAAATGAAAAAAAAAAAAAAAAACGGTTTACAGAGGGGGGGGGGGGGTAAAGCTCATTTTTATTGGAGCCAGACCACCTTGCAGTTCTATTGATTCCCCCTGCCAGAGTGCTTACATTTTCACCTCTTGTAAATATCCTGAAAGCTTTGTGCAAATGCCTGCGCCTTGAACCGGTTCAATACAACAGCGTGTTACATCAGCCCCTTTTGGCATTCATACAGTCTGGTCTGTTTAACTAGCCTATTTACAGTATCATTTCTTCCTTTCATTTGACTGTGAACGCACCAGTCCGTTGTCCGTTTGATACAGACGGCACACACCGTATTACTTTCACTCTACAAAACACTGACCTACATCTCTATATTTTAGAGAGGCATCACCCTTTTCGATTATCACTGTTGAAGTGGCTTAGAGGCACACCAAACAGGAAATGAAATCCAGTTTACATTTGGCTAGTCATAGATGTTAATAATGACTTAAATATTAGTGACCTACACTTTGTGCCAGTCTTAAAGCACTCATTCCCAGCTGAAACAGTACGATGTTTTTTCGAACATTTTCGAAATGTGCGTGCTTACCTTTATTTGGGCATCATTCGGCTCCTCTTGAGCTTGGAGGACATGGTCGGTTCGTGACCTTCCCAGACTTCAGTCGAGCGTGCGTAACCTGGGTAAAAAACTCCGTTGGTGTTTTTCCGAGTCCTCAAAGCATCCTGGGTAAAATCATCCAAGCGCCACCGATAGTGGTGCGGCAGCACCGGGCTTGTCCTCCAGACTGAAGGAAAACCACAAGCAGAGTTATCTCCCTGGGAATGGAACAATGTCTGACTACACTCTGGCCTCTTCTGTTATCGCGTTAAAGATCGATGTGGCGTTGGGTGTCATGGACGGGTTTTTCAAGAACAAATAACAACTGCCCACCGTCCCCCTTGGCTTTTATTTTGGTGAGTCACGGGCTGGCGTCAGCGGCCAAAAGGGGCACTTCGGTGTCCCCCTTTGGTGATTTGTTGTTTTAGGCGGTGCTATCATAGTGCACAATGCCCTTGTAACAATGTTGAGGATGGTGTAAAATAAATACGCAAATAAATCCTAACAGCTTTCCAATAACCTTTATAGAAATAGATGCCACTCTTTGGTGAAAAAGTCAGTTAATGGTGCTTTTTTTTCCAAATCCTCATGAGATGGTAACCTATGGGGCACTTCTACTGAACAGATACTAGGCACAAATGCGGAAAGTTTGTTTATGTTGCCCTTGGATACGAGCGTCTGCTAAATGGCGGTAAATAACGTTTCCCTTTTCACCCCCCGTCAGGTGGTTTGGGTTACCGCCACCCTACCGTACGTGGTCCTCTTCATCCTGCTCATTCGCGGCGCCACCCTCCCGGGGGCCTGGAGGGGCGTGGCCTTCTACCTGAAGCCGAAATGGGAGAAGCTTCTGGAGACCAGTGTGAGTCGTCACGGCTGGGGGGGCGTCCTGTCTGTACTCACCCCTTACACCCCCTCCCACGTATACGAACGTTTAGGACCTGCAGTCTCTGTCCACCCTCAGGGACAGGCAATGGACACAAAAATGTATCTTCTCATAAAATGTAAAATACCAGTAAAAATGTCTGTATCTAAAAACTGCAATCAAAATGGTGGAGGAGTTTGGTCGCTTTAGAGGTGACACACTCGAATTGCAGATAAAATACAAAAAATGTGAATCCGTAGTGACTCGTAAATCCAAAAACGCAAAAGAGAAAAACGTGAAATCTGTTCTTGCCAGGCCATACGCATCCAAACGCTTTGTTTACTTGGCCAGTCGGAGAGAGATTAGGGGCTTTTGTTTGGACAAGACCAACTGATGTAATTTGGTTGCACTGTGTTTAAAGGGGGGGGTGGGGGGTGTGGGGGGGGAGTTTAAAATGGATTCGGTTGTTTACCTGTTACCTGTTTACCTAACAGTGGTCGTTTCCCCCCCGTCGTTTCCGCCCTGGAAAGGCTGGTCAGAAGGACAGCCGAGCCCCAGGTCCCTGCAGTTCTGAGGACGAAATGCGTAACTAAAGCTCTGGATGATAATGAGATGCTTAATTTGGTTAGAATTTTCCATGAACAAAAGCTGCCCCCCCTGCTCCCCCAACCCCCCCCTCTTTTCCTTTTGCTCGGTTGTGGAATAATCAGCATGTCTCTCTTCAGATCTCAGCCTGAGTACAGCACCGTGAGAGCCCTTGGGTTTCATTTTCAGAAAGGAAGAGCGCCCCCCCCCCCAACCCCCACCCCCCACCCCCCACCCCCCACCCCCCATCCCTTCATTCATCATCACAGCCGCTGTTTACACAATATTTTATTTAGGAGAAGTTTGTTCAGCGGAAAAGAAAAACCTGAAAAGCATTTTTTTTCTCATTTGGCTGCAACAAAAAAATGAAAATAAATAAACAATCTTCAAGTGCCCAGTTGAAGATTTAGCACACAGTTGGAACTCGTAGACAAACCCGTTTTTTTACAGCCTGCCGCCATATGTACAGGTACTGTTGGAGAACGGGATTCTGGGTGATTAAGGGGCTTTCTTCACCCTCTTTATGACCGAAAATGTCAGTTGTATGCACTTGAGGTCTATCCACCATCAGCCCTTGCCCACAGTGAAAAAGAGCAGCAGTTGGCAGTTAGCGGCCAATATCATTAAGAGGCCATGGGGCGGTGTGGTGGATTAGCACTGGCACCTCACAGCAAGAAGGCTCTGGGTTTGAATCCTGGGTGGGGGCCTTTCTGTCTGGAGTCTGCACATTCACCCTGTGTCCACATGGGGTTTCCTCCGGGTACTCCGGTTTCCTCCCTCACTCCAAAGTCATGCCGGTTAGGCTATCGGGGTCAACATTCACATGGCATTGCTGCAAACGGGCACGCATGCTCAGCCAACCTACCCTGTATGAAGACTGACTGAGGTTGTCACCTCACAGCAAGATGGCCCTGGGTTTGAATCCTGTGTGGGACCTTTCTGTGTGGAGTTCCTCCTGTGTCTGTGTGGAGGTTCCTCTGGGTACCCCAGTTTCCCAGGGCATTGATGCAAAAGAGCACGGGAGCACACCTTGTATAAATAAAATTTTATAAATAATAAACTTGACCTTTGACCCCCCTTTTCAGGTGTGGGTGGACGCCGCCGCTCAGATCTTCTTCTCGCTGGGCCCCGGGTTCGGCGTGCTCCTCGCCCTCGCCAGCTACAACCCCTTCACCAACAACTGCTACCGGTGAGAGGCGCCGCTCCGGAAACGCAACCGTCCAATCAGTGCAGGCGCCTCGCCCTTAACATCCAATCGCGTTTCGCGAAAGCGGAGTTCCTGTTTCTCAGGACGTCGGTCAAATCCGCACTGAGCCTTGTGTCTGTGGTTTGGATGGTATTCAGTTAGAAGGCAGAAACACTGCCCACAGTATTCATTACATTACATTACAGGCATTTAGCAGACGTTCTTATCCAGAGCGACTTACACAACTTTTTTTTTTTTTACATAGTGTTTACATTGCATCCATTCATACTGCTGGATATATGCTGAAGCAATGCAGGCTAAGTACCTTGGCTCAAGGGTACAACAGCAGTGTTCTACCTGGGAAATGAACCTGTGACCTTCAGACTACCTCTTTACCCATTATACTTCACCGCCGCCCCAGTTTCAGTTAGAAAACTGAATCATTGCCGTATTCAGTCAGAAGGCGGAAACGCCGTCCGAAGCTTGTGCAGTACGTTGACCGACTGCATTGAAACTGTGGAAAATGCAATTAAAACTTGAACAAGGCGCCCAGTCTAGTGGGAAACAAATGTACGGCAGGGTCTTCGGAGGGATAAATTGAATTGTAAGCCCCTGTAAGATTATGTGTGTGCGTGCGTGTGTGTGTGTACGTATACACGCGTATCCAGTTAATGTGATTGGTGCTGGGTCAGGACGCATGGAGAGGCTTATCGAATGGTAAAGGCTAAGGAAGAAGCTAATGAATTAGCCCCCTCCAGGATGGGTGTTCCGATAATGTCTTCGCCCGGTCATGCCTGTCGAGTACCTTCAGACCTCCGTGTTCACCTTCATGACCTGACACTTGGAGTGACAGCTCACAAGGAGCATAGCGTGATTCTGTCACCTTTTCCATTAACCCTGTAAGGTGTGAGATCCAAAATACGTCATTAGAATGTTCTAAACTGAACATTCTAACGCTGGTGATTGAAAGCAAGGCAGTTCTAGAACACTGACTAAAAAAGAAACCCCCATAGCCTCCACAATGCAAACACTGCAATAAAAATGCTAATAAATACATACATGCGCAGTTTATAATTGACTGATCCTGTGGTCATTTATGATAAATGATCGTTATCGTTTATGATAAATGATCTTACCCTGTCTGTGTACCCCCCATGTCTGTGGGACAGCGATGCCATCGTGACCAGTCTGGTGAACTGCCTGACCAGTTTCGTGTCCGGATTTGTCATCTTCACCGTGCTGGGGTACATGGCTGAGAAGAGGAACGTGGATGTGGAGGATGTGGCCAAGGATAAAGGTGCGCGTCTTTTATCGGTGCGAAGTTCCCTCGTGAATGTGCTCCTGTCCTCATCCAGAATGTTCAGGCTCCAGGCTCTACACAGTAACACGTCCGGTGTTAATTCAACTCAAGCAGTGTTAATTCAACTCTCAACCGATAACATTTGGTCCCACTCTGGAACACTGGTCATTCTACTGTGTAGTTCATGTAAGTCAAGACAAGAAGGCATGAATGTGCATTTTTTTTGGTTCAATTCTCATTGAACAGAAACATCATCTCACAAGGCATTACACAGAGTAATCTCTAAATCATAGATTTTGATGGTGTAGCAACAGCCGATTGCAACTGTGGTGCAGCACTTTCCCAGAATACATTTCTTCACACAGTGTGTGAATGCTGATTTGGTGGCCTTGACCTGTTGTTTTTTTGTTGTTTTTTGTTGTTCCTAGGACCCAGTCTGCTTTTCATCACCTACCCAGAAGCCATTGCAAATATGGTGGGCTCCACCTTTTTCGCCATCATCTTCTTCGTGATGATGATCACCCTCGGCCTGGACAGTACGGTATGGGAGTAGGGTCTACCAGGAGACTTTGTCCCCATCAGTGTTGAGTCACTGAGCAAATTTATCTCGTCTTGGTTGGCTGTGAATACTGTGTTGTTATGTTATGTCAGTGGTAACTAACCCTGTTCCTGGAGATCTACTATCCAGCAGGTTTTCATTTCAACCCTAGTTTGGCACACCTGAATCTACTAATTGGCAACTCAACAAAGATCTCCAGCTGTTGAATGAGGTGTGCTTTTATTCGGGTTTGAGTGAAAACCCACAGGACGGTACCATAGATCTCAAGGGACAGGGATGGTTATGTAATGTTATGTGGGATTGTGGGAAGGTCAACCTATAGGACGGGACCATAGATCTCCTGGAACAGGGTTGGTTGTGTAATGTTATGTGGGATTGTGGGAAGGTCAACCTGCAGGACGGTACCATAGATCTCCAGGAACAGGGTTGGTTGTGTAATGTTATGTGGGATTGTGGGAAGGTCAACCTGCAGGACGGTACCATAGATCTCCAGGAACAGGGTCGGTCACCACTGTGTTATGTTAATGCGGGATTGTGGGAAGGTCAGCACCTCTGTGTCTGCAGTTTGGAGGTCTGGAGGCCATCATCACCGCGGTGATGGACGAGTACCCCGAGTATCTGGCTCACCGCCGGGAGCTGTTTGTCCTGGGCCTGGTCTCCGTTTGCTTCCTGGGGTCCCTCAGCACCCTCACATATGTGAGTCATTTTGAGGACTATTTCACAGGACGTCCAGCGATGCGATGGTTTGATAGCGTTGCTGGTAGGCTCGAAGCCCGGCAGCACAGTCGAGTGGAAAAGTCCCTCAAGTTCATTTCAAAGCATCAAGTCATTTATCTCAGAGCCCTGGCGCGAGTTAAGGATTTATCTCGAGAGGCGATAAAAGTCCAAAGCTCAAGCTGACTGCCTTGTCATCTCATCGCAACATCGGCCATTAATGAATGGAAATATGAGACTGTGAAAAGGAAAATAAATATCCACACACTGAAATGAAAAGCTCCCAAGACTGTATTGAGTTAACACAACGTATCAGTCGCAAAGATGAAGATGCCTGATGAAGGTCTTTGCGACTGAAATGGTGCATTAACTCAATAAATTCTTGGCAGCTTTTAATTTCAGTGTTCAGATATTATTATTTACCTTGTTTTCTTTAATCCTGCACCGGAACCAACTTGAGCTGGATGTGCACACTAACATCTCTCCTTGGTATAAATATGAGGCCGTGGAAGAATTTATCAGCTACTTGCTATCCTTCACAGGGTGGAGCCTATGTGGTGAAGCTCTTGGAAGAGTTTGGCGTGAGCTGTTCCATAATCGCCGTTGGCTTTCTGGAGGCCATTGCCGTTTCCTGGTTCTATGGTATGTCACTCAGAACACTCCGTATTAACCATAGAGTTGTATTCCGGTAGAATCTGGCCTGTGAGTGAATAAGAATCTGAATCGTTGCATCACGACTGGTGTTTATTCTCATTGTTTTTCGCTTGTTTCTCACACAGGCATCCAGAGATTCACCAACGATATCAAATCCATGCTGGGCTACACTCCAGGAATCTTCTGGAAGGTCTGCTGGGTGGCCATCAGCCCTGCGTTTCTAGCTGTAAGTGAAGAGATCGTTTGGTACTTCTTTGTTTGTTTGTTCATTATTTAATGCAACACGGCAGCGCACGAGTCTTCACATCAAATCAGCACAGCCGATACTGCCAATCTATCCCACATAAGGGGAAGGGAGGGGGGGAGGAATAGCTATTTTCCTCAGCAGTATTAACCATCTGTGGGGACTTAGATATCAGTCTCACCCCAACTTATGCGCAGTGTGTCCGAGGGTATTACTGAAAACAGCCGCCTGTCCGTCAGCGTAGAGTTCAGTAGATCCCCCCCCGCCGTCCACTTACAGCCATCTGATTATCTGTGGATCAAAGGACCCTATGCAGACCAGGGGGGTGTTTCGCGAAGCAGGATTACTGCGTTAGCTGGATAACTGCGCTGAGTACCACCTGGAACAGCTCTTTTTTTTTTTTTTTTTACTTAAGTCCATTTTCCAGATTTGGGAGGGTTCTGGGTTTTACTTGACACAGTTATCCAGCTAACTCAGTAATCCTGCTTTGTGAAACAGGGCCCAGGTTAATTGATAGGGGCCTATCAGCAGGGACCAGGTGCACGTGCACTTATGGTTTAATTGCCAGGGCAGCAAGTGTGTCCTTGAGTGTGCTTCCCGTGTGGCTCGGTCACCAAAGGCTTTGCATTCACTGAGTGCCACGAACCGTCTTATGTGTCACTTCCTGTATGAACACTGGGGTAAACCTTTCCTTCATAAGCTTTTGTTATGCTGATGGGAGAACGGGGCTCATCTGTGCTGAAGTAATATTGTAATGCAACGTCAATGTGTCATTTAGATCAACTTCTCTCGTTGCTCCAAACTCATTTTGCTTGAGGCGAAGGAGGGACGCTCCTCGAAGGCTGCTGGATCTAGTGTTTTTTTTGTCATACTTGGATGTGTAACTGAAGTTACCACTCGGACAGGAAGTCATCACACATTGTTGTCGCTGGTGTAAATAGGTTGTTAATTGTGTGTGGCCACTACAGTCCCAAAATGTGCTCCTCTTGCATTGGATAGTTTAAATCAGGCGTGCCCAAACTTAGCAGAAAAGGGCTGGTGTTGCTGCAGGTTTTTGTCTTAGCCCAGCACTAAGATGACAACAGACCCTCCTGCCCCCCCACCCCCCACCCCTTCCAACCCTGGTGATTGATACACAACTCCCCCCACCCCCCCATGCCCCCCCCCTCCCCAACTGCTCTTAGTTCGCATCTCCACCCTATAAATCCCCACCGCAAATGTCAGTTCCATTCACCTGCATAACTTAATATGGCTGCCCCCTACTCCACATACATCCGCGCTAATCCCCCTCGTCTCTCCCTCCTCTAAGTGCTGACATTTACCAATCTTCCACTCGCCCGCTTGCTTATTTCTCTTCGCTGAGATAAAGTGCCATCATTCTCTTCTTTTAGACCCTTTAAGGTAGTTTAAAAAGTATACACGGGGTGGCAAACAGTCATCGTTGTGCCACAAAGATCGTCTTCAGAAGCAAAAAAAAAAAAATATATATATTTCTTACATGTTTATGTCTTGGGGTAGAGAATTTGAATTTGAGGGCCTTCTTTGCGGCTTTTGTGACTGCTGACTTTCCAAGGAGGAAAGTCGTGTGCACTGAGAATAAGCCAAACCTGGAGAGCGCTGGAAAGGATGGTTATTTAAAATCACAGTGAGTCACTCAGGGTTCCCCCGCGAGGTCACGGATAATTTGATCAGTCTGTCATCAGTAACACGAGGGTGCAGATAGTACCTCCCCACCTGCTTGTTTCAAAGGGCATCCTGGCCAAAAAAGGACCACGTTTTGGAAAGCAAAGGAGGGTTGGATTGCATTTTATTTCACCTTAACCTTTTGAAGAGTGATGGGCTTTTTTTGGAATTTTTTTCAAAATTATAAGGCAGTGTTCTAGAACTCCATTGCATGCAGTTACCGGTACTGGATTGTTACATCAGCATCAGAACGGTCAGTTAAGAACGTTCCGATCAGGTCATTTGTGATCTTACGAATTAAAGGGATATTTTACTTTGGTGTAGCACGTTCAATTTTTCTGCCCCATTGTATTTGCATAGCATGAGTACTAACTAGCAGCATCAGCTGGCCCCTGCTGACCGTTAACGGCATGGCCATTCCTCTCAGTTATCAGGCATCTAATTCACTCCCCAAAATGAATAGTTTTTTAAAGCACAAACTAACTACAGGGGATAACAGATCGACAAATGATGATGCCATTAACGGTCAACGGGGACAGCTGATGGTGCTAGTATTCACGCTATGCAAATTACTATGGGGTAGGCTCCACAAAAATGACTTGAGTCATACCGAAACGTCGCTTTAATACGTGAAACGTCGCTTTAATAATGGGTTAAAAAGCAGGAGGTGTCTCTCCACGTTCCTCTGATCTGTCCGTGTCTCTCCCCAGTACATCATAGTCAGCTCCCTGCTGCACCAGGCCCCCCTCACTCTGTTTGACTACCGGTACCCGGACTGGACCCTCACCGTGGGGTACTTCATCGGTGCCTCGTCCTTCATGTGGATCCCCATATACATGGTCTACAAGCTGGTGTGGACCCCTGGGTCCCTCAAGCAGGTCAGTTAATTAGGACCACAATGGAGACTTTGGGCTTCATTGTGTTTTCATCCTTTTGATGATTTCTGTATCTGGGGCATCCCTGGCTAAGAGGGGCCACTTACTTTTATTTTAATGATCAATAAAGAATTTCAATCAATCAATCAATCAATCAGTTACTCCACTGACAAAAATTACCATACGAGAACTGAGGACTGCACCGTTAGAGAAAGGACTTTTGATTGGCCGGTCACACGTACTTGCTCACCGGTTATGCCTATCTGGGAGCATCTTTACATGCTTACGGTTGACCTTTTACCTTGGCAACCAGGGCTCATTTGCACTAAAGATCTTTTTTGGCTTTTTAATCCTCAAGGGGGATTTAAACATACATCTAGAGCCAGCTTCACAGACACAGATTAAGCCCAGACCGAGGCTAAATGCAATTTTGAATGGAGAATCTCCATAGAAAACTCGATTTAGTCCAGGACTAAGCTTAATCTGCGTCTGTGAAACTGGGCCTTAGTGCCAGAGGCATGACCCTGTGGCACTACAGTGCTGCAGTGTAACAGTGTGTTTGGTTTACCTGTTATATCGGTGAATGATGTCCATACCCCCCCCCAAACCCCCCCCTTTCCAGCATTGCTGACTGCCACCCCTTTTCCTGTCTCAGTTCATCCCATCTGTCCCGCTGAACAGATAACCTACTGCTTTCTTAAGTAGCGCAGCACGCAGTTGTGTTCTCGTATAACGATGCCCCCCCCCCCATGCCCCCCCCCCCCCCCCCCCACAGCGCCTGGCCGTTTGCCTGCGGCCCGAGAGGACCATGCCGGACCTCCAGACGGACTCCCTCAGCATGACCCCCGTCCCCTAGAGAGCACCCCGAGAAACGGGGACCGAACTGGGGGTACGCCGCCCGCGTGCTCCACCAACGGGGGGGGGGGGGAACCACCCCCGACCAACGAACTGCCTAAAAACGAAACGAAACAAGACGAAAAAAAAACGAAACAAAACGAAACAAAACAACAAGAGCGTCCATTCATTTTTTCACAGACTTCAGACAAAAAAAGAAATTGATTTAAAAACAAAGGAAAACTACAAGTGCAGCGTTCATTTTTATTTTGTTTTTATTTTTTTCAACCGACAAGAGAGAAGCGCTGTGTTGAAGGTCTCTCCCTTCAGCTCTGAGCCTGGTTGACGGTGAAGGTAGGAGGAAAGGGGGAAGACTAACATTAAGATGAATAAACGCCTCTTCAGTAACAGGGATGCTGGGAGGGACTGTGGTTTCTGCTGTGCTGAGAAAGCGAAAATATGTGTGTGTGTGTGTGTGTGTGTGTGTGGGTGTGTGCGCTTGTGTGTATGTGTGTGTGTGTGTGTGTGTGTGTATGTGTGTGTGGGTGTGTGCGCTTGTGTGTATGTGTGTCTATGTGAACGAAATTACAATAAAACTGCTCAAAAGTGTTTCAACTAGGGGATGCTGTGAGTGCGCATCCACTCAACATCCATGCCCTGCTGTAGCATGAGTATGGCTGGTGCCATCAGAGTCAGGATGAGTTTTCCCGTAGAGAGAGCAGGCCACTGCCATGACTGTTCTTGCTTTCCTAATCTCTGCCCTTAACCTGGGCGAGGAAATGGGCCTTAAGAGAAAACCCATCAACAGAACTAAAGCCCTGCTTGTCGTGATTTGCTTCCTTTGCTTATAACCTCTCGATGGTGTAGTGGTGTTGCTTAACTGACCATCTACATGGGGTCTTTTTTTTTTTTTTGATTACTTGATCGAATCACTCGCTGGCCTGGCTCACGTGTCACTCCATTGGGAGGAAGATAACTTTAAAAAAAGCTTTGCTTTTTTACTGCCATTTTGAAACAGACTTGCGTTAGGATTAATCACTGAAATTTGTGCCATTGCTTTGAAGGGACAAACTGCACTGTTTATTTATTCATTATTTTTTAAAAGTTTTGCAGCCATTTACATAGCTTACTTGCTGCCTGTTCCGCAATCCTGCAAGGGGGCGGGGTTTAGGGATTGCGCAAGACCAATGTGAATGCACATATAAAATTGAATTTCAGAGGGATTTCTATAAAACTGTATACCTGTGTCAAAATGTGCATTTTTATTTACATATAAATGAATTGCTAGAGTGGTATTGTTCATTAATCCCGCCTATACCAGAATCTAGATACCTTAATTCCCTCGATATTCCCCCAAGGTAGGGTCTGTCTTTTATTTCGCAATGATTGACATTAGCTGTGGCCAATCAGCTTGCCCTTCTCTGTTCTGTGACATCACTGACGAACCCTGCCCGGGACCAAAGAATGTGTGTGTCATTTCCATTGAGGCATCCCATAACAAGCAACACCCGGCTATAATTTCCATAATAAGCAAACTCATAAATCATAGGTGACAGAGGCAAAGATAAGAGTGCCCCGTCTGTCCGGAAGCTGACAAGTGTTTGATTTTAAACCCAGTTTTTCATTTTAACAGAAAAAAAAATGAATATAGGCGACATTTAATTGAGACGCGATCTCTCTGAATGGAATGGGTTCAGGAAGGACATTTAAGAAAGATTGAGCATGCCTAGTTAAACACTTAAATAATTCATCATGCGTTGAAAACAGTATGTCCGGTGTGAAATTAATGTTCAGAATAATAATAGTGTTAACACACATTTTAAAATGACTAAATTCCATATATAACTGTAAGATCGTGGTTGATGTAATATGTTAGAGGTACACTCGTTTGATGTGTGGTTGCTGAATGGTGGATGTGTAGCAAATCATATTTTGTGACTATGAAAAAAGATAATACTTTTTGACCAACATGCAAGTCATTAAGATTACCTCACAGATGAAGTTAGCAGACAAGAGACCAAATATGCTGCTAAAGATTATTTATTTTTTTCTTCAAAATGGTATGCCATGTAAATCAAAGATTTCCATTTTGTTTTTTGCCTTAACTTCAGGCCTGGTTGCCACATCAAAGATTTGTGGTTTCTGTAACAACTGTGTCTGTGCAACTGGAAAACTAAGCAGTTTTTTTGTAAAAAATAATAAATAATAATATCAAAATAATTCTAAAATAATAAGAATTTACTCAAAATAATCCAAATAATTAAATATGTGAAAGGCTATATAGAATTCCTTTGGTTAGTACTTGAAAAAACAAAACAAACAACAACAAAAAAACTGTCTACCTTGTTTGTGAATTTATTTCCCATTATGCTGAAGTCAATTAGATAAAGACCTCAGAACATAAATATATTTGGAAATAATTGCCCAGTGAGTCACCCTCTCAGCATGTAGGAAATGCAGAGGTGGGTTTAGTACAAATGTGACTGCAAATCTCTCTCTATTATTAAAATATAAGAATGAATAAACATGTATTGGAATCAATATGTGTCATTGCCTGGTTTGTCTTTAAAAAAACAAACAAAAAAAAAACTGGACAAATATCTGATGAGTGTACAATAATGGTCCTCAACGAGACACCGCAATAACCATAGTGATGTTGGGCTGAATAATTGTCTCTGCGGTGGACGTCTCCGTGGCACAATAACATAAAATCTAGGCATCTAATCGTCCCCCCAACTTACGCGCTATTGATGGTGCTTGTTGCCGCTTCGCCATCAGGTTGTCATTGGAACACTTTCATGAAAAGCTTTTAATTAACATGTTGATTTGCATCGAACTGCAGCATTCAGAAACCACGGACATAAAAAAAATAAAAAAATAAAAAAAAACAGGGACCGCCGAGCTTCAAATGTTTTTAATTAAATGTTTTATTAAAGAGTGCCCCGAAATTACAGACGCGGCTCTAGCCCCCTGGTATACGAGCGCGAGCGCACGCAAAAGAATAGCGCGAGGGTCAGCACAAATAAAGACGAATATCATTATTCCTCATTCAGGCACCTCTGCAAGGGGGGGGGGGGGGGAGAAAAAAACCCAGATCAAAGCCTTTTGTGCATGCTGTTATGGCAGAAGGTTTATGAAAAGTGAACCAACACAAGGGGGGAATGAAAGGCTCAATAGACGCTGCATAATTGTATACAGAAGATGAATGGCAGGGATGCCGAACAGCTTGGAGCAGGAACTGCGACCGACACAGGAGTCCTCGTCGGAAGCAAGCAGTGAAATAGGACACAGACCTGCTTGACAAATTACTAGTATTCTCACCGAAGACGCAGCCTCGCGACCCCATGCAAAGCGAATGAGACGGAACACTTGCCGAACTGAGAATGGCAGATATGCTATCCAACCTCCTGATCTACTGCCCCCTTAACTACGTGCAAGTTCCACTTATAGAAAAATAATCGCATTAATGACAGAACCACCGCTGGAAATCGATTGTGTCCATTGCGCAGATCTGATTACGATGATTGTTTTTAGACCATACTTTGTTTGCGGGGACTCGCTGCTGGCCCTTCTCTTCGGCGGGTCTTACAACCTGCTGCTGGCTGAACACTGCAAAACCATCAAAACGAGCAGGTTCAAAACAGCTGGTCGGTGACAGTGATAAAAGCGTTAATAAAAATAGAAAAAAACAGTGGCACGGATTTTCACATACAGCTGCGATTAGCGCGCGCAATAAACGCACGCACAGGTGCACAGGGACCGAGAGAGAGAGAGAGAGAGAGAGGGGGGTCGATGGACAGATGGAGATATGGAGGGAGAGAGAGGGGTCGATGGACAGATGGAGATATAGAGGGAGAGAGTGAGAGAGAAAAGAAGAGAAAGACGCATGAAGGGACGCTGTCTCTTAAGCCAGCGAAGACGGGAGAGCCACGATGCTCCAATCGCATTATGTACGCGCTCCTCGCTGGAGTGATTTACGGGTACAGGAAGACTCCTCAACCCGTTGAGGGAATCTCATTTCCAATCTTACGAGGCAGAGAGAGACACACTCCAGACTCGCAGGGCTCCACGCGCTCAAAGACCATCATTAGAAAGGCGAGGGGGGGAAAAAACAACACAATGGGCGCCATTAAAGTACGTCGTAACTTCTAAGAAAATGAACACTGTAGCCGGCGTCCTATCATCGGCCCTCCACGGGGATTAATGTTTCCCACGGACTGCTTAGTGTCGTCATGATGTCCATACATGGCTGGGCATACTACATTCATTTGACAATGGATGAAAATCCAATGTGGGCAATCACAAATTTTGAGATCTCAAGTCTGAGGGAAAAGACAAAGAGTGGGCTGAAATTATTTGGCTATAGTTATTGCAGCTAAAGGTGGTGTGGCCTGTTATTAAGTTTGATGGGGCAATTACTTTTTCACATGGGTGATATTGGGTGTTTGATAACCTTTTTCCATTAAATAAATGAAATAATCATTTTTTTAAATGTGTTTTGTGTTTACTCAGGTTCTCTTTCTTCAAAATTACATTCCAACTATGCAAAAAATACAGGCAAAACCCCAGTCAATAAACACACACACACACACACACAGACCCACACACATGCAAACATACACACTGTCTGGGCCAATAAAACCACATAGATACACAAAAGGTTAAATAATATTTTAAAACAACTCCTATGCCTTTAATGAACAGCAAGGGGAAGACCCTGAAACAGTAGTTTGCATTATGACCATAATTTAACACACTATTGCTTACATCAAATTGAATTTCATTGAAATAAATGGATGGTTTTAAGACAAAAAAAATCGAAGGACTTCTGATTTAAACCTCAGATAAAGTATTTTGCTGGACATACTAAGCACACAGCAAATAAATCACCCGTATAAGGTTTATTTATAGAGGCATTCGACCTGTATTGCTCAATGATGTGTTCACCGCTGACAACTATAGGTGCCTTTCAGAACATACGATGCTTGGCCTATAATACTTGCGCGTGCTTTTTTTATTATTAGATTCACCTGGGAATAAATCAGCAGTTATATGAAGCAACCGGCTGCCTCGTATGAGAAGTAATGAATGTGTCCCCCTCCTCCCTTCTATCTTGCCGATGAGAGCACAATGAAACGACCGTTTCACGGGGACTGCGGTTCAGGCGATGATATCGCAGAGCATCTGAGAATATGACACCGCCATAGATATCACGACAGCAATTTCTTTCTGCGTTTCCTGCGAACTGATTAACAGGAAATCAAAGAAGCCCACCCCCCGCGCGTTATGTTTATCACGAAGCATAAGCCGAGACCTTGGTGTTCAACAAACATTTTGGAACAGAAAAACATTTTGGATGTCTTTTTTGTTTGTCTTCTGAATCAAGGCTTTCGTGTATTTTTGTACATTACAATGCCGTAAGCAAGTCATAACAAACATTTTGGACATCCACAGGAGCACAAATTGGACATTTTTTATGTTATATAGATTTCACTGTGTATGTATTACATTTCTAGGATAATATGGCTGAATAACCTTGCACAAAATTATATTATTGTGTTACAGATCATGTCAAAACACAGCTGTAATACATTTATAATAAGCTGGGGCATCCTTTTAATCTAAACCAGGTAGTGCTTTAAGACTGATCGTTCACATTTAAAAAAAAGTATTCTAAAAAAGGTACAGGTGGCATGGAGGCTGGGACTGGGGTAATATACGAACTCCTGTACATTTTAATTAGATTCCTTCCAGCAGAACTTTAAAACAGCTGGACCTGATTTACAAACTGACTATTTACATTTGAACACTGATGGGCATTACACTAACCCCAATCAAGAAGAAATGAAAGCATGGATGGATTCTCTGTATTCTTAAATGATACAAAAAATGAGCTGGTTCTTGATATCCAATAGTTACAAGTTACACGCCAGGTAATTTCTCATAATATGTCAGTCAAATCCCAAATCAGAGTCAAGGACAGCATCCACGCATTTCGTATTCGGTTTCACATTTGGATTAAATGTCCCAAGACCAATAAAGAGTAGCTCAGGCTTCTGTTGGCAGTATCGGGACTTTTTAAAACGCTTTTCCTGTTCACGGTTTTTGGACGTTGCTCTAACCTGGAGGCTTTAGGACCCAGCAAGACATCAATACGGGGCTTATCTCTTCTTCTTTCTCCCGTGCACCATCACCATCAGGAATCAACCCATGTTTACAATCATGAATTACGGTCACTCCTGTTTTGTTCTGCACTTAATTCTATTTTGTTCGTTTGCTAACGGACAGCATGAATCCAGGTGGAACGACAGGCCGTTTATGGTCCTGCAAAACCAGAACTTAGGTAAGAAGGATATATTTTTCGCATCGAACAGAGCATACAAACACGGAGGCCCGACTGTCTAGCTCGGGCTTCGGAGTTGGGATGCCATAATATTGGCGTAGTTAAATGTTGGACAGCGATTACAACGGAGTAGTTTACAAAAAAATGCAAAGGTAAATGTTGACGTTTCACGATATCGTTGTCTCGAATAGTAAACTGTACAGGCCTACATTTTCATGTTAAAAACATTCATTATTACAGGACAGCTGATTTGTCAGTGACGATTTGCGACAATTCACAGGGCTTTAACGTTCGTGTTGGTTGGGAGACAGACAAACGAACTTACAGCCCGTTTGTATCGCCTACTTGCCTAATGCCCAAATGTCCGGTTTCCCCCTCGCAGCCCTGCTACTGAGCGTGCTCTCGGTGCTTTTGTTCGTGATGATCGTCATGGCGGTGTTCGTCTACAAACCTCTGCGACACCGGTAAGCCATGCAGCGACGCCGGTTCAGTGAGCAGTCATGGAATCCAGTGCCGGAGACCGCAAAACCCTCTTCAGTGAAGATCATCACCGACACTCCAGATGCCATCGCCGTGAATTTGAACAAACAATAGACAAACAATAAACTTTTCCCACGCGTTACACGTGACCAATGTGTACCAAAAGTATCCGCCTGGCTATTGTATATATAGCCTACTTTATTTGAATACATCGACGTGTTATGTTATTATTCCTTTAATTGCGTTGTGATTAATATTTCTGACACTTTGTGGCTAGGCCATATTCTGATCCCTTTCTTTAGGCTAAAGGACGATAATATGACATACAAAGCATGTGTTAATTCTTAAAGCACATTGTTTAAGTTGTCAAAAGGCCAGAGCATACCAATAGGCTCTCCTTAAGAGATATGCCATGTCTTCAGTCTCTGTCTTTCTGGCTTGCTACGGCGTCTTAACACAAAGCTATTTGCTATGGTAGGCCTGGATATGGTGGGAAATTGGTTCAGTGTAAAGAAACGATTTTTAAAAATTCGCTCTGGATTGGAGCGCCTGCTAAATGACTAAAATATAACACAGTGAAACTGCCATGATTGTGTGGTACCTAAAGCGGTTGCACTTTTTAAATTTTCTATTATTGATCTACTGTACTGGAAAATTAATTATTGTAAATTGGTTAGGGGCCTTAGTTTTTTTTTTCTTCTTGTTTTTAACTTGATCAAAGCTACTGTTTGCCTGACACTGATAAACTCCTAATGCAATATTTCACTCAATGATTTGAATTATTTATATATTTTTGTATGCTATTTATTTCCCTATTTTATTTACTTAATATTTGGGACAAGGATTTAAGTATTTATTTTAACATAATAGTGTATATTATTTATTGATTATCTTTCTTTGGATGTGTTACAGTATCATCTGTTGAAAATAAACTACATGAAATCACATCTCACACTAAATTTGGAGTTCTGTGGTCTGATTTATTTTAGTTACACTGTACTTTGTTATGAGAAGTGATTTTTTATAATCTTTATAGTTCTCCAGCAAACTTTTCCGTGACTCTCGCTTGAAGCCCAACACAATAAAATGCACAGTTTTCATTTAACTCCTGTAGAGGTCATATGTGCCCATAAGGGTTAAAACGCACTCTCTCGGACTCAATTACAGTTCAATATACCGATTACATTTGTGGCTGAAGCAGAGCACTCATTGTAGGAGCAGGGCATCCGAAAATATCACTAATTATGTAATTATGATTTTGCAAATACTGCATTCTATCGGGTTTTCTGGCTAGGGTTAAGTTCTGTTCACGGAGCTGTAAATAGTAATGGCCATAAAGCATGAAAACAGAATGCAAATATTACTAGTGAAAAAACCCCCACTATATAGCGGGCTATTGAACGTGTCCATGCACTACAAAATCGGCAAGAAAGCCTGTATGTCTCATTCGTCACCGCGCGGTAACTGGGATGGAACAAGCGGAGGACTCAGAAGTGCGCCGTTGATGGCTCCGAGCTTTCAACGCGCGCCCTCGGCGCGTGTCACGCGGGCATTAACAGCATCCTTTAGCGCCCCGCGCCTTCGCTCCATTCATTAACGGAAAAACAAAAACATGAAGGAGGAGAGCGGGCATCACACAAAGCCTTGGAAACAGAGTGCTCTGCTGGGTCTCTCTCCTTCCTTCATGTTCTCGTGAGGAAAAAAAAAAAAACCTGGAGCACCTTTCCAGACGCCTAATTTATTTACCTACCTGTCTGAAAAAATCTACTTATCAATCTCCCCCCTTCCCACAATAATGATGTTTGAGTGGCCTGAATGGCTTACATTAGAGGTCTGCAAATCGGGAAGATTGAAAAATTGGGGCATGGAGATCTTGGTGTGGTTTTGACCTACATTAACCATCAAATAACATTTACAACAATTACCTCTGGAGATTCATTGCACTAGTTCTGTTCTTGAATTTGATCCACGACTATTGACTATATATTTTGAATTCTGAACGACTCCCATTTGAGAAAAACATTATATTTTCATTGTCTCTGCACCATCCACCACCATTCAAAATAACTGACCATTCAACTGAACTCAACAGGAAGTGTTTTACAAGAGAAAACAACAGAATGCTGAAGGTACACAGGCCTTTTCAGGGTCGTACAAATTTAAAACGAGTGAGATATCCAGCTGAGCGCCGATCACAAGGAACTCGGGCAAATTTTAATTGTGTCACACAGAAAGCAGTTATGGAGACTGGATCCTGATCTTTCCACTTAAAAGGCAATTTTAAGTATTCAAGGTAGGATTGGGGCTGCAACAGTCCTCAAACACTTCCTAAATCATGAAATAAGACCCCAGACTTCAAAGACCCCTACAAATGGCACTCAAATGTCTGTCAAGATTAGAAACTGTCAATAAACTCCAAGGTTACCCAAGGCTTGACCATTACCATTTAAATTTAAACTACAATTTGCATAAATCCAAGACTCTCAGGACTAAAATGTCAAATGGTATTAAACACTTTACATAACCAGTAATATACATGTGCATAAAGTGAAATAAGGCTTTTCTAACCCATATTAATGCTTGCAGTGGGCAAATTGGTGTTCAAAGCGACAAATATTGTATTTATGAGAGAATCTGCTTAATTCAGTGCTACAGATTATGCATTTCCAAAATGACATCAGAAGACATAGGTTGTTCAGTTTTGACTGTGAATAATCACTCTTCGTTGTGTTGGTGAGTCTGTTGCATGGAAGGGCAATCTTTTGCAATTTAATTTACAAGGCCAGTTACACAGAAAATTCCTCCTACACGACTTGGATAAGCCCCGTTTACATCCACAGTAATATTCTTATGGACGCAAAGTTAATTAGCATAAACCGTTCAGATCTTCTAATTGCGGAATATAGTATACAAACAGCACAGATGCGGAGATGTCATCAATGAGCGTGGGTGGTAGCTAGTTTTAGCAAACGAAACCAAATGAAAAAGATCAATTCTTGCCATCCCGGGTCCAACAGAACAAACTAAAATTAAAATGAGTATTTTCTACAACAAACAGATGAGGACCAAGTTTATTAAGAGACAAATAAGATACAGACAATCCTTTTTTTGGTCTGTCAGGAAGGGGAACTACAATAAAATGGAGAACTACAATAAAATATCAAAGAACACTGCCCTCACCTGTTTGACTTAGGAAGTGCAATAAATGTCACTTTTTCCAAAAGGGAACTCAAAATAATTACTCATTTAGTGAATTAAACAGCAAATTGTGAGTATCATGATACTAATCTCAATTTTTACAACTCTAAATACAATAAGTCTCTTAAATCTCACTGGAAATAAAGTGCTTTTATTTTTTTTAAAGACAAAAACGAACATTCTGAAACTGACACCAGTTTGACACGTCTTTTAAAAAGCAAATTCTTCAACATGTTAAGACAAGAGCTCTCCAGCAAAATTAATACAGCATACGAAGTCCCTTCCCCTTTCAAAACTAATATTATTAATGCAAAATTATTTTGGATGATAGAGATCTCTTGTCTGTTTATACGATCCTCGAGGTTTGGAGTACCAGCCATAAGAAAAAAATATTACGTCACCGTTTGGAAATACTTTATATGCACTTATATCAGTTACCAGTGTTGTTTAAATGCCTCAATTAATTTTTTTGAGCCAAAGTTTCAAGACTTTCAAAGTATAAAATACGAAATCCCCCTTCGTCTGAGCACGCAATGAAATGCTACACATCTCCAACCATTTTATTTCTTTCTTCAAAAAAAAAAAAAAAAAAAATAGTTTTGGTCTTGAATCGCATAGCAAGTTGCTAACTAGCAGGGCAAACCGAAGCACCGCAAGGCTCTCTCCACAGACAGAGAGACGCCAACGCGGTTCTGTGATGCTACATTCAGCTGGCGTCCGCGTTCACATATAGAGCGTACAACTTCCCAGGGATTCACGTGCGGACCAGTAAAACGGCGGTTGTGGCGGTTTGCGTTGGGGGGAGGGGGGGGTCAGCCCTTTTAATACTTTTGCATTGCAGCTCTGGCACATTACCGATTCCGTTACTCAACTATTAACATTTATACATAACAGAAACTTACCATTAAAGGCCTACACTGCAAACCTGAACATTACACTCAAGTCTTCCACTGGAGATTGAAATCGCGTGTAGCCAGCTCTGGGCCGTGTAAATCTTTTCCGCAGGCACACTGGCATTGCTATTGCTTCGATTGTTTTGCGTACCCGTTTGTCCCAAGATGCCTGCTGACGGTTGCTAACGTGATGTAGTTACTGACCTTTGTTTGACCCGGGTATGAAAAACGTGAAAGCTTGGCAACTGGCCCGGATTTACGCTATTAAACTTGCTACAGTGCGGCCTAAATTTATTGTTGACTCGACCACCATACCTTAACAAACATTCCCTCCTTTTCATCGTGTCCCCTCTGCCTTACTTTCACACCCTCTTAAAAAAAGGTCAGAGGAACTAATACGAAACCCTGAGATATCTTTTAATTGAAACGCTAAAGCCTTTTTCTAAAACTCTACCCACAGACTCGACTCTCACCAACACCTCAGTCAACGATCATATTCCGTGCGCCGTGGGATCATATCTACCAGCTGCAATACCTCCTTTTCCCTTCACAGTGGAATACTCAAAATTTCGTAAAACAGTGCAGTCCGTAAGGCCTGACTCTGCCTCTGCTCCAGCCTCTTCTAAGGTAGTGTTCATTCAAAAACCTGACCAACGGCACGCAGAACTTGCCACACAGAGGCGTTGCTCAAGAAACAAGTGCACGTATAAAATTATGAAGGGATACAAATATATATATGTATATATATATAATAAATGTTTATGCATATAAAATAGTAAGAAACAATGTGTATCACACATTGACAATAGTTGCTTGTGGTGGTGTGGGCCCCACCCGCTACATGTTAAGACTGACGCCTGCAGGTTAACGGGCTTTCCTGTGTAGCAGGGCTCAAAATGGCCGCCTCTGGAGTTAGAAAGTTAGCGTAGCTATGGCAAAGGTCGATTCACTTCCTTTACAGGAAAAAAAGTAATTATTATTATTATTTTTGCTCCCCTCACTAGTTTATTTCTCAGTGAGCGAGAGCTTCAAAATCCTCTCCAGCTCCTCCTCTTCCTCCCTCCGTCTCTGCTCCTCCTCCTCCTGCGCCCGGGCGGAGAGGGAGATGGCGAGCTGGAGGTCTGAGTCTGGGCTGACGGTGGATCCGCTGCTGACAGGGCCGACCGAGTTTCCCAGGTCCACCAGCACCCCCTCTGGGACAGACCTGGAATTGCATCCCCGGAAAGATGGCAGCACCAGGAAGAGACGCATTAGATAGACAGACAGAAGCAATTTTGTTTTCATCACCCCCCCCCACCCCCCACCATGCCTCAATTTCAATATACCTTTCACCAGGGCTGTTGAGCGTTGATTCGCTGAGCCTCCCGTTGCTGTCAACCCAAGACGTCTCCTTGAAAAGCAAAATCAATAGGCAGATTACTGAAACGATAAAAGCGATTAGTTCACAAGCAAATAAAAACAACAATGATTTGGCTCATCTCTTGTTGACCGTATGAGTGTTCGTTTCAGGAAACACACACAGCACATCTGACAGGGCTGACTGTAGCACAAACAACAGGACATGGATCTATGGGACGTTTAAAAATGCAAATAACATGCAAAGGATGCTGATTGGGGCCAGAGAACCAACATCTACAGACAGGGAACACAGGGATGTGCCACACCCACAGGAAGCTGCCGTTGGACCCTTGAGCAAGGTTCTAACGGTCGCAGAGTAAAGTAAGTAAAGGATGTGATGTGTAAGTAGCTGCACTAACAGTCGCAGTGTAAATGTAAGTGGCTACGCTAACGGTCGCAGTGTAAATGTAAGTTGCTACGCTAACGGTCGCAGTGTAAATGTAAGTGGCTACGCTAACGGTCGCAGTGTAAATGTAAGTAGCTACGCTAACGGTCGCAGTGTAAATGTAAGCGGCTACGCTAACGGTCGCAGTGTAAATGTAAGTGGCTACGCTAACGGTCGCAGTGTAAATGTAAGTGGCTACGCTAACGGTCGCAGTGTAAATGTAAGTGGCTACGCTAACGGTCGCAGTGTGAATGTAAGCAGCTACGCTAACGGTCGCAGTGTAAAGTGAGCAGGCTTACCCGCATGCCTCCGTTAGCCTCCAGTAGGCTCTGGTGGATGGCGTACTGCAGCAGCTCCTCGTCGTGGTTGGACACGGGCGTGGCTCGGCTGCCCCCGCGGTGGCGGTAGTGGGGGGGCACCTCAAACACCGTGGGGCACACCTGGAATGGAGCAAGGGCTGGGGGGAGGCGGGGGGGTTGGTTGGGGTAAGAGGATTGAGGCGGGGAGAATAGAAAGAGATACGTATACTGGCATCAACGGTGACCAAGGAACAGCCTCTACGAGGATGCCACTTGCAGTGAAAGACATGTTTTTGTTGATAATGTGCATCTGAAATTTACAAAAAAAAGGTAAATATTGCTTTCAACAAAACAAAATGACATTTTAGTGTTTAGTATTTATATGTATGGTTCCATTCACTGAATGTCCATTACTGTCCATGGGACATTTGCCTACCGTTCTGAGTGATGTTTCAAAGGAACAGTTGGCAAATGTCCTGTGGACAGTCATGGGCATTCAGTGAATGGAACCATAAATATAAATACTAAACACTAAAATGTCATTTTGTTTTGTTGAAAGAAATATGGACTTTTTTTGTAAATTTCTTTAGAAAAGATTCCAGTACTTGAAATTCCAGTGCATTCCAGTAGCCGTTTTGACTGACTTGTGGTCCTGTTGCGTGTGTATTGTGTATAGTACACTCACTTAAGCACTTTATAATAGCAGAGCCGTGGGACCCTGGAAACAAAATGGCAGCCTTACCCACGTCCTCCTCCTCCGTGGGCGTCGCGGCTGCAGATGGCGGGTTCGTGTCCAGCGGCTCTCCGGTGCTACACCTGTTGACGTTCCCGAAGGTGATCCGAGCGTTCAGCACGTGGAAGAGCGGGATCTCTGCGCGAGAGGAGACGAGGGTCACAGGTCAGCTAATGGAGCACAGAGCGGGTCTGACACACCGACCAGCACACCCTGTCTGTCTGTCTGTAGCAATTTACTAATGGAGCACACCGCTGTTCCATTTGCTGCAGAGCTGTGACAGACTAATATTGCCGTAAGGAGGCAGCAAAGGACTTTTGAAATTTGATCTGGCCAGTAATGTAACCCAAACCACCCCGACCCACAATACATAAAATCCTTGCAATCATAAACATGTATCTTTTTTCTACCCCATAACACTATTGAATGGCTGGCACTTACAATGGAAAAAAAAGCGTAAAATTGAATTATGTATCACAGACTTTTCCTGGGAAACGAAGACAAAAAGAAACAAACACTGATATGTAATTAAGTCATGTTTTTCATTATCTGCCTGTCCAAAGTGATATTTTGATATTTCAGCTCACCGCATCGCATTAAATGCTGCTTTATCTATTCTTATTTTTATAATCAAATGAGGATCAGAGGATGATTGAGGTTTTATTCAATTTCCGGGTCTTATTAAAGCCCACCGTATACAAATCAAACTGAAACACTTTCATATACTTAAACACTAGGGCTGCAATATTCTATAACAAAAAAAAAATTAATATCAAAACATTCGGTACTTGCATTTCAGTACGAATATTACACCAATAATGATTCAATAAATCTGTCACTTATTTAAGCATTAAAAAGGACAGCAGCTAAGGTGTCTGTGTTTAGTATGCTAAAAATTAATGGGTGCTTCCAGCAAGAATCTAAGTCTGTTTGCCATGAGCACATGTGGGCACTAAAAGATATTCTAGAGCAGGGCTGTCCAACCATGTTCCTGGAGATCTACTGTCCCGTAGGGTTTCACGCCAGCCCTAACAAAGCCACACCTCATTCAACAGCTAGAGATCTTTGTCGAGCTCCTAATTATTAGAATCAGCTGCACCAAATTAGGGCTGAAATGAAAACCTGCATGCTGATAGATCACCAGGAACAGGGTTGGGAACCACTGCTTTAGAGCTTCAGATGGTCAAAGGATTGGGTCAATAACAATCCCAGCCCAAACCTGAGCAGCGACAGATGAGTTCGGGTGGATTTGTCAATGCTATAGGACTGTACCTATCTTGACTGGGAATCCCGGAGGGAACTGCAGTGTGACGAAGTCCCTCAGCCGGGCGAAGTGCGTGCTCGTGCGGGCCATGAGGTCGATGATGGGGGTCACCTGCTCCACCAGGGAGAGGGGGTGCTCCTCGCTCATCCACAGGGTGGCCTTGAACCTGCACGTATCACAGAGCACAGTGTACCCCCCCCCCCCAAAAAATACATCACAACTTGTCATCTTACACCAGGACAACATGATTTGGACCATGAATATGGGCTAGAACAAGAACCGTGCTAATCTTTAGCCAGGTAACATTAGGCTTCGGCATTCTCTCAGGTATCATCAAGTTAATCAGATAACAACGTCCTGAAAGCTATAAACTGCCTGATTTACTAAGACCTTCAGCGTGAGAAAAAACCTTTTAGCACACGCAAAACTAGTATCACAACCGAGGACTGGTGCAAAACAAATTGACATGACCAATCACTGGTCACGTTATTGGTCTTTGCATGTGGTAAAGGTCTAGAATGCCTACGTAATCTTTCATATTTTAAGAATCATCCCTGCTGCATTTTCCGTAAAGCTCTTCACAGATTCATCGGGGGTTCTGGGACGGAACGTGTCGCGGCAGCCATTTTTTTTCCCACGGCACTGCAGCACGCCCAATTTTCTGATGCCCAAAGGCCTTGGAATGGGACCCACTTTTGGGTTCGGATGGTGAGCTCGATGGGCCGGCCGATGTCCCGGTCCTTCAGGTCAAAGTCTGGGTCGAAGTACTCCTCGGGCGTGATGGCAGTAGGGTTTGTGGCAGTGGCGTACTCCATGGTGAGGTCCTGTTTTCAAAAGCCAACCGAAAGTCACCTCTTACGGGAAATGTCCTACTGTGAAACATGCTTATGCTTAAGTTCCCCCATATCTTAACTTGATCTTGACTTCTGTGTAGGTTTGTATTAACTGCTACTGTCGGTTGTGACAGTGATGACTTCACATCAACAATGATTGTTGACTGAACCTTCATGTATGCGCTTATACTTAGCATGCGCTTGAGACCTAATACATTTTCAAAAAATATATACATTGCAGTGTAGAAATAGAAATCAGTATATTATACAAAAACTCCTCATAATTACAAAATAGTGTAGCATATTCCATTTCTGGATGGGACAGAGGCCACTGGGTGCAATTTGACCTGTTCAACATTTCCAGACATTCCGAACATGGACCAGGAACGCTGTTATCTTTAGCTTTAAGATTTCCTGCTCCAGTGGACAAAACCCTGGATTCAGTAAAAAGATATCAATATGCTAAGAATCTTTTTAAATGTGGTTATGGTATAAGGTATAAGTTTCAAAGCTACAGTATTGAGACGTTATAAATATCATTCCTGAAAGAAATGATGGAATTCTTTACCCCCTGGGCACTGAAGTGCTGCTCCACTGTTCCGAGGAGAGATTCCAGAACATTCCGCTCATCTACGCGACACAAGAAGAGATTGTTGGTGTATTAGTTCCTCTAAAGAAAATCTACTCATCCTGGGGGCATACTGCTATTCAGTACTGTTATTGCACTTATATGGGAAGGGTCCTTAAACTATGTGCTGTCTGCTTCATCGTTCCCAAAAAACAAAATGCCAGGTAAGAGTAAGTGAAGAAATTATTCCGGTCTCAGGATGCACGGCAGCCATTTTGCGCCAGTACGCTCACCATCAACCAAATGAGGTGGAGAAGGATGGAGTGAGTACGGAAATTAAACTGAGGATGGATGATCTGGTGGCCAGGTCAGGAGGAACCCCCCCTCACTCTTTGTACACCCTGGGATCTTATTGACAACAGTGGGAGGACCTCAGTCATCTCATCAGAAGCCTGTGATATATCCACCCCTTATGACCATTCTATGCTTTTCTACTGCGTAGAATGCTCTAAGCATTCTATGCTCCTACTAGCATTCTGTGATTCTACTACTGAAATGAGGCTGTAAATGAGCACAGGCGTGCCGGCTCCTTACCTTTTATTCGGGCCTTCTCCTCGTCCGTGAGATGCTCTGTCCGCGTCCGGATCACCACGTTGACGTTGTTCACAGTGAAAACCTGCCGATGAAAACCCCAACGTCAACAGCAGTCCCCAAGTAACCAGAGGCAGTGCAATCACTAACACTCACTAAAAAGTGTGCTAATGAAGAGCAGTCCTAAAATACACCCGAGCTTATAATCATTACGCATTACACAGAAGATTACATTCATTCTGATGGAAAAGGAAACAAGTAACAAACAAGAACCTCAAATCTGGATGAGCATTTCCATCAACGCAAGAAGCTTCATACACATCGCAAATATTGGTATGCAAATACGTTTGCAAATACATCAAACATATGCAGCTTCTGTTGACAGACGCTGGCTCCCGAGTGACTCAGCAGGGTCTCAAACGAGGAAGCAACGTTGGCAGACGAGCGGACAAATAGCGTGTCCATCTGCTCAGCATTGGTACACCAGCGTAGTGCCGTCACCTCTTTGGGGTCCAGGCATGCACACACTGCACCATCTCAGCAGCCTGTCCTGTCTGGTCTTGCACACGTATTGCTCACCTTTGCTTCGAATCCGTTGACGACCTCCGTCTTTTCCGTCCTCCAGCCCCAAATCCCAGATTTGTTCCTGCGGAGACGAAAGCACCCGCTCTGTTTTTTTCCCCCCGATAAATGAAGGGCAAGGTCGTGTCCTCCATGCAAAAACTATGCAGGCCTCTGGCCAAGGTCACTTGAACAAACACAGCCCAAGCCGTCAGCTGGTACAACAAATGCAATACGGTACATGAATTCTGGAGTTTGCCTTTTGCTGGGTGAACTGGATCCTGTCAAAGAGGTTGCCTTTACCTCCTGATGTAGTCAGGCCAACAAAACTTTGTAAAACCTTGTATTTGACCATCTTTCAGCAAACCATATAAAGCATTTTTACATCATAAACATTTAACAGATGCTCTTATCCAGGGCAACTTACACAATTAGATTTTTAGGTGCTATCCATTCTTACAGCTCAGTGTTTAGTAATGCAAAGCACGTTGCTCAAGGGCGCAACAGCAGTGCCCCACCTGGCAACGTAACCTACAACTGCTCAGCTACAAAGGGCACTTCCTCAACCATTAGCCCTTTAAGGCGTGAGATCACAAATATGTGTTCAGAATGTTCTTCACTGAGCATTCTGATGCTGATGTAACAGTCACTACTGGGAATTGAAAGCAACAGGGTTCTAGAACACTGACTTTTTTTTTTTTTTTAAACTAAATTTTAAAAAATTCCAACAAAACCTGCTCTTCAAAGGGTTAAACTACACTGCTGCCATTATCTCCTACCCCTTTCTTCTTCAGCCTCCTTCTAATAACGTATTATTAAATTTCAGCCAGAGGACATTAGTCCTCCATGCCTATGTTGTATAACCTCACCGCCAATATGGCTGCCATCCTGGTACTTTAAGCTGAGGGAGGAGCCAGCCATACCTCTCAAAGGCAATGTGGTGGGTGTCCAGGTAGGTGTTGACGATGGGAGTGGTCAGTCGCTTGGCGACCTCGTGTTCGGCCGGCTGCATGGAGTCCAGCGTGACGTCCTCGATCTCCCGCGAGATGTCGAAGCGCTCCGTGTCGACGACCTCTTCGTCGTGGTTCACCTCCATCAGCTCCGTGCAGCTGTCTGTGTGTGCATCACAACACGGGCAAACACACTTACAGTTTAGCCTTTTGGCAGATGCTCTCATACAGAGTGACTTACAGGCACTGTAAGACAGACAAGGCAACACATCACAGTCAATGGCAATAAAATTAACACAGAGGAGGCAAGTCCGGCTGCACATTCAAATCAGGGTTATGGGACTTCTGGAAAGGTGTGCCTCAATTTCTAGGTGGGACGGACAAAGCTGTCAAGACTGGGAAGTCTAGCAGGTCCTCAATCTACTCTGGATCTCCCAACTTCGCCCCCTGAGTCTCACCGTCTCCTCTGAAGATGTAACTCCTTCGACCTCTGATCCAGGTCATGTTCTCGAACCCCAGCAGTGTGGCGTCCACGCGAATGTTGGCACCGCTCTTCCAAATTCGACACACGTCACTGGGGCACACCCGTGACACCAGGGGGACTGGGAAAGATGCGGGACATGGGATGGTTCACACAAGCGCACGGGGGCCAGTAAATGCAGACTGGCTGACAAGCTCAAGGTTAACATCTAAAGTAAATCAATACTACAATCTGAAGCACAAAAAAATTAGTCTTGGCTTGTCTGTGTTTGTTTTCACCTGGATACACTTCTACGCCAGCCAGCCATTGGCTCATTTGTTTACGCCAGCTTTATTATACAACCGAAATGAATGAGACTGCTCCAGAATTAGTCACAAGACATCAGTTAGGTGTGAAGCTACCAAATCCATCAGGCGACACTTACTCCAACTTGTGAACTCCCACTTCATTTCCATGTAAAAATCCGGAGACTAGTAGTGAGGGGAAAAAAAAGAGAAATTAATTAGTCAGCGCTCTCTATTTAGTCTCAACACCTGACTGAATATGTGCAGCACAACATATTTTCTCCATTACAGCATCCCGGACCAGAACACAACCGAATGCTTGTGGCCGCTCAGAGAGGGACAACTGCAACAAGGTTTTTCCAGGAGAGCACAGAGAGCGCACTGTTTGCATCTACCTCAGGCTGCTAGCTGCGATGCTGGCATTCTCCTTTCCCCATTCTCCATTAATCTCCTCCAGTTTTTGGCACACGTGCAACAGCGAGCAACATAATTAGGTGATTTGCAGATTCCGTCCACAGCCTGCTCGTAAGGAGGCTCGCTAGCCGACCGCGGACACGGTTTAAGAGTGACAAGGCACAGAACTAAATCACCCAGGAAATGAGCTAAGCCATTCAGCCTGGTTCCAGTGGCACAGTAATAAAAGGGATTTACAGTACGCAAAGGCGGAGAGAGAGAGAGCGAGCGGCAGAGCAGCACCTCACGGATTTTGGACAGCAGCTCAGGCACCCCTCCCAGGGCTGTGGAGGCTTTGAGGTAGTCCCGTCTCTGCAGTACCAGCTGTACCATCTCTGGGTCTCCAGTGCTGACCGCCTCCTGCAACGCTGTACGAACACACACACACACACACACACGCACGCGCGTCCCACACACGCACACACAGACATGCGCCCCACACACACGTGCACACACACACACCAGCACACACGAATGCATGAGCACACATGCATACACACACACACACACACACCCACATGCCATTACAGAAAACAGTGACCAGATGCTGAGTACCACAGAAACTTCCAGCTCAAATTAAATTCATGCAGAGAGAGAGAGAGAGAACCAAAGCGCTTATTTGTATAATTTATACAAAGCTACATGTCACATATCCGGTTATCCCGCATGATTTCAGCCAAAAACTCAGGATCTATTAATGATAAACCTCTCAGTACCGGGAGCTATGGGGAGTGAGTGACTCCAATAATACTTTTCAACCACCAGCAAAGCCACCTCAAATGCCACATGCTAGCCTGAGAGCTGTGACTCATACAACATCGTAAATCATTCCATAACCTACTGATGTAATCAGATGCTGGCCTCACCTGTCCATCCCTTTGCATTCTCTTTGGTTACTTCCGCATTGTGTCTCAGTAAGACTCTCACTGACTCCAGGTGTCCCAGGGAGACTGCCAGGTGGAGTGGTGTCCGTCCTCTGGGGTCAACCAGCTCTACGTTGTTCTTTGAAACAGAAACAGTCCGCAACAGTTCAGCACAATTAATGGTAGGCTTGTGAAGCAACACCAAACTTTTATATGCTTACATGGATAAACTTACAAAGCCATACGACCTGCTACCGGCAATGTATCATTAACGTTATGGTTTCATTTTAGATAGGACGTCTTATAAACGTGACCTTTACTTTCAATGTGATGGTGGTCCTCCTATTAGACACGTAAGAGTGACACATGACGTACAAGCAGGTACACAATTGTATCACATGGTTCACCAGAGTAAATACACGCTTTAAAGGTCAAAACTGGACTGAAATTAGGTCTGAGTGGCCATGCTCAAATGCTTTTAAAAAACATTATATTTTGCGCTTTGTGGAAAAACGGGACTGGGCACTTTGATGCGGGATGCTGCATCAATCAATAACACAGCTGCTACCCTACCACAGCTACGACCAAACAAGACAGCAGAACTCCAGCGTAACATTTTTTTTTGAAAATCATGAATTAGTGAGTAATGTCAGTGAACGTTGATCCAGAACTAAATTACTCCAAAAAATATTAAATTAATTGGAAACCAAGTCTTAGTAAGATCTAGACATTGGCTGCTAACTAGCTATCTGCTGACAGTAGTACTACCACCAAGATCGCAAATAAGCAAGCCAACCAAGGTAGCATGCTAACTAGCTTCAATAAAGAAAATGCAGTAATAAACTAGCTATTAATGGGCCGAACGTGCAACGAAGTAAAACTTCCTAAGACACATTTTACATACCTTTTTCAACTCCTTTTCGAGATTCCTGTAATCATTCTCCCAGACAAAGTAATGTAGAGGAAACTTAACCCTGAAATCTTCGTTTTCGGCGGAACACATTCTCCCTCGTTGAACTAACGTTAATAAGCTACTAGCCAGCTAGTTCAGCAGCACGGTGGCATGAAACAACGTTGTACCACAAGTCTGCGTTGTAAGTTACAGTGCAGACAGCAAATCTAAAATAACACTGGAAGAAGCGTCTGTTGGCCCAACATAAAGATGAAAATGAAACGAGATACATGTAAAATATGGTGCTAACTTCTCAAAATAAAACTTTTGAAAAACAAGGAAGTGACAGGTTGAGTCTACCTTTCCGGTGGGGGTGTGTAAAATATATATGATCAATGTATGGTAAATTGTTGTGGCTCCGTTTTAGTTACGATGACTCCCTTTTAATGTTGACACAGTTTTATATACTTAGTCATATTTATATAGTGACATATTCAGTTTAAATTTAACGTACACATTTAAAATATTAAATGTGTAAAAAAGAAATATCCTGCCGTGAAAAATGATTAGTTCCAAAACACAGACGTGACCATTATTTCACTTCGGGGGAATTGCAATTACCGTTAACAATTAGTTACTCGACTCTGAACGTTTTACATATTTCTATTAATGTAATGTTTTTAAAAATTTCGAATAACGAACAGAAAATTGCGTAAATCGTCGGGCGTTATGCTGCGCCCTGCCATTTCAAAGTCGTTGCCCAACTAGCGAACACTACTCTTCAGTTATCGAGTTGATGTCATCCTGTAAGATGGAGAGGAAGCAAGCTACGTAATTTATCTAAGTTACGCATCCAACAGTAACAAGCGCAATGAGATTGAGACAGCTTCCGTTTACCGGTTCCAGATCAAGCGCAAAAGCAACAGTCGTATCTTATTGAAGAATAAGACTTTTGACGTGCGTGACCCAGACCTCTTGACAGGCGGACGTCGTTGTGTCTCCTGTCTATTGAAGGGATAATACTTAATTTTACGTAAGCTATTTTTTACGCTGTTTTTCAACTGCAGTCTTCGTTCTGCGCTAGACTTTCCCCGTATATTTATTTCCTGAATAAACACGGCCTCCGCAACAATACGCATTCATGCTGGTTAGAGTTTCCGTCATGAGAACTGCAGCCGCTGGCTTCCCGTCTCTGTTGTAGAATAAAAACGAAGAGGAAAAAAATACTGGTGGTGCTAGCCAGTTATTTTGTTGTCCTTTTTCCCCTCAGTTGGAATTGTATCGGGATAGTTTTATACGTCCGTTTTCTATCTGTCATATGAATATATAAATTAAGCAAAACATATTTTTGACCTTTTTGAAGGCCCTTTATCGGGGAAAAGGATGTCGAAGCGGTTGCGGAACAGCGAGGTTTGCGCTGATTGTAGCGTTCCAGGTAAGTGAAAAGATAGCTAGCCCAAGCTAGCAGTTTTGTTCGCTATCATGGCTAGCTGGACATAAACACGTCAAAGTATGCTAAAAGACTTGCCAATCATCCACCATTCTGTACAGTTACACAGAAATACTGACTAATGTGCTAGTCTGCTATTAATTTGACTTGCCACCGCAACTAAAAGTGTTTTCTGCTGAAATGCCCGGCTGCGTGAATATTTCGTTCGCTTAATAGCCAGTCTTTTCAACACATGGCAACATATTTAGCAGGCTAACAATGTGAGTGTTTTCTAGTTTACAGTTTTAACTGGTTTTATGAGCTAACCAGCTACGAAAATTGTTTTGTGGAGAGATTTTTATTTGTAAAATGTTTTTTATATGCAATGTGTGGCTAAATAGCTGGCTAGTGGTAGATGGCTATTCAGTCATTTGGCCAAGTGATTTGCTATGCCAAAGCTACATTCATTTTAGCCTGCTAGTTATAGTTAGCTGGCTACAGCTAGTTAGTGATTTCTTAGCCAGCGACTGTAACAACGGCAATACTGAGGCACATTAAGCTATATAAATGACCAGCTAGTTACATATTACAGAATGCTTGTGTTCTGCTTGCTTCACTATCTGGCTATGTTTTGTGTTCACTTCTGGTTTATGGTAGCTATCAAATTGGCTTCTACGGGCTCAAGTTTATGCATGGTGATGTCATGATGCAGGACGCCCAATGCAGTAGTTTGTAATTTTACAGCATGTGTCTTACCTTAAGTGAGCTGTGCTAAAACGTGATGGTTGCTAGGTATCTGAATTGTACCAACTAGCTTGAGCAGTATTTGGAGGGGCACACTCGTGTTACGAGTACAGTATTCTTGGTATGCCTGGATCTAAAGGAATTAATAACAGATGGGTTGTAGCTAGCTAGCTGAATGACAGGGGGTAGGGTTGGGTCCCGGAGTCTTATAGTGCGTTTAAGTGTTGTTTAGTCGGAATGTGCTTAAAAGTCATCGTCACCCGAGGAAAACCCTTGCCCCGGGCTAGGCAAATGTCACATATCTAGGGAGTGGTAGGCTTAAGTTGAAGTGTCTGGATTGTTGAGCCTATTACGCACGAGACTCCCCACTGTCCACTGTCTTGGCCGACGGGACACGAGCAGTGTCTGAACGCTGTGACTGCTCAGTGATGTGTACTGTCTCTGTTTGCACACCTGCACAGAGGAATTATATGTGTGGTGTGTAAAGTTAGTGCCCCGGGGGGTGGGGGGGGGGGGTGTTTGTGCACATGGTTTGTGATTGATGGTGTGTACAGTCCAGAATTTGACTGCTGCTCAAGATGTACCTTGCTTGACCCCTGTAATTACGTTATGACAGACCTGGGACGGTGCAGAACCAAACTCAAGAGTATGAGGAATGCCTTTATGGGCAAGGTCCTCTTTGTAAGACCTGGAGTTTTGTCGGAAAATAATATCCCAGCTGACACCAATGGTATTCACTGTGCTGCTTTGCTTGTGTTTATGAAATTCCAAATGCTACTTGGAATTTCTGGCTGGACTGCAACAGCGGGGCCAGCCCTACAAACGCGAATGTCTGTGACTGAGTGACTGAGTGAGTGATGAAGTTACACCATTGGTCGGCCGAGCTATGAAGTTACACCATTGGTCGGCCGGAGAGGTCCAGCCATATACTAGGTTTTGACCTGGTTTTGTTTTTACACAAAGCAAGGGGATAGGCTGTGCATTATCTGGCAGACAAGAAGTAATTTATCTCTCTTTACACTGCAGAATGGGGCTGTCCCATTGCCAAATTCCACTTTCTGTTCTGTTTGGCTGACAGTAGTTGTGCACCTTTTTACTTGGGTCTAAACTATTCTTAAGTGTTGAATGTTTTTTTTATTGTTTTTTTTTAAATCCTCAAATAATTTGGGATCTGCAGTGTTGCTGATGTCACTGCTCGTTGCTTTTGCATGTGCTGGACGACTGGCTCCGGTCCTGCATGCTGTGTGGCCATCTGGTTACAGGAACGAAGCCTGATTGTTGTCCTGAAAGCCAGGAAAAATAACAGGATGCCCAGAGAATGAGCGGGGTTGTGCTGTTGTGTTGCACTTTTTTTATTTATTAATATGGTGTAACGCTGTAGGCCTGCGTGATCAAAATCGGAGACGTTCCCTGTTCAGGGCTTGCTTAATGCTCCGCGTGCAGTTTTAGTGACGGTAAAGGAATGCCGACCGTGACGTGCAGCGTATCTTGTTGGGCTTTGCCAGAGTTTTCGTCATGCACGCGCAGGCCCCCCGAGGCTGCATCTTAGCTTCGCCGAGCCCCCACCGTTAGCCCTCCCGCCTGAGCGCTGTACGAACACGCTCGCAGAAGCGCGGTAAAAAAAAAAGGGGGGGGGGGACCGTTCAGGAATGTAAGGAGGAAAGATCGCTTTCGTTCAGCTGGCGCTGCTGGTTTCGGAGTTTGCCCGCGGGCGATTAGCGCGCCGTTAGAGTAACGGCCTGGCTCTGCCTTCGCTGTCGCTATCGCTGCTACTGCGTGACGCATCTTGATTGGTGTGCAGCGGGCTGCTGGCAGGTTTATTGCGGTTCTGCGTAGTGATTCTGCTGGAGCGGCGCGCAGGCGGCCCGAGCGGAGCGCGCGGTCGCTCTGACACAGGATGGGTTTATTTTAGCGGCTCTCGCTGTCGTGTCGCGGGCGGGCAGGAAGGAAGACAGACAGATCTGCGCGCCAGGTGGCACGTCCCCCACCGCAGCTGTGCAGAAACATGCGATGCAGGGCGGCGGGCGGGCCTGTCTCCACACCGCCTGCCTCGTGGGGGTCAGTCAGCCGATCTGTCAATCAATCATTCACTCACACTTTATTTATGGACCATATTTTATCCATCATACGGAGTTCAATGTGTAGCAATGACAAAACGCAGCAGAGAAGCACCTGCAAGTAACGCAGAGCTGCTTAGATTGCAGTTGACAGTGTTGGATGCAGTACTGCGGATCTTTCAGAAAATGAGCAGGTGGTGTGATCTCCCAGGCCCCTGACTGCCACAAAGCTCACAGCCCCATGATGTGTATTCTGTAGTCTGTATGGAGGGGTAGTAAATGGCTGCGATGCCTTTGTGGAGACCTGCATTGTGTTGTTGACGGAGAGCAGTGGAGCTGCATTTGATGACCAGACCCGCTCTAGGGGTGTGCATCTGGTCGCAGTGGCGGGTGATTTTGCGGTTGGTCGGTGCGCGAGGACGGTTGGCTGTCCCTTCTCACTGGAAATGAGGAACTGACAGCCCCAAAGTCACCCAGAATCTGGCGAATTTGCGCACGCTGTAACCTAAAAATAAAGGCGTCTCGAGGAAGCTGGGCCCTTTGTCTCATTTTAATTTCGAGCAGGGCTGCCTAAGGGGGCGTCTTAAAACTTCGACACAGATCAGCAAAACGTTAACCAGCCCCCCCCCCCCCCCTCTCTGTGAGCTGCTGCTTGTGTCATGTTGGCCACAGGCAACGCACGCTCGTGAACGTCTGCGGGAACAGCTGAGCTACAAGGCCCTTTAAAGGATATTAAGAGGCGCGTGAATCGGTTTTATGTTTCCGTACGTGTTGGACACGCGCTGACGGATGATAGTGAACAGTTTCTTCGCGTTTTTTTCGGCAGCTCCGCCCCCCCCGCTTTTCCCTGGCGCTCTCAAATTGCCCCGTGCGTGTTGGAACCCGCGGTGCCTTCTGGCTCCCGAGGCCCTTCGGCCATCTGCGCCGTGATTTGTGTGAGCGAACGTGTCCCGTCCAAGGCAAACGCCCCCCCCCCCTCCATTATCCTACACCCTCACCCCACAAAAAGAGACACGGGCTTCAGAATCTGCTGTACTGCAGGTATGCGGTAATTTAAAACTCCAGCATCTGAACTTCCAGTTTTTCCCGCCTTTTTGTCTCTCCGTCGCGGTATCTTCGTCTCTCCTGTGGAAGGCGCTTTGCGCTTCACCTCGTCTTCGAGCCACGCCTCGGAGGGAAAGAAAGAGGAAGTCGCTGGGCTGGACGGCGCGGGGTTCAGAAGCAGCCCTTTCACGCTGTCCATATATGGCGATGTGTGGTTCCACTTCCTCTTTGCACTCTGTACCGCTGAAGCTCGCAGGTTTACAAATAGAAGGCCTCGGAGCATTTGGCACTGTTTCGCGGTTTCATTTTTTTGTGCCTTCGAGCGCATGCATGTTTTGTTAAAAGGTGCATTCTGGGTAATTTTAAAAAGGGGGTTGGAAAGCGCTATTCATTTCTAAGCATTCACTTAAAGCAATCTTTTTGTTGTGCACAGATAACATTAGCCTGTGACAATTGGACCGGAAGCAAAAAAAAAAAAAAATAGTGAGTTTGACTGGAGATTAAGTGTGTGAGGCATGCTGGGAAAAGAAGTTCCTTCTGGAGCGTGTTAGAAAGAGCCGTGCGTTTGGCCTACATTTGAAGCCGAGCGGCCTGCCAAAGCCAGCCAGCCGGCCTCTGAATAATGGATGGGGGGGGGAAACTGAGCGCCCTCGATTGCGCGGAAGGTTCCGGAAGCCGCTAAGACAGCGCGAAAAAAAAAAAAAGAAACACCTCGGAAAGTCTCGGTGCCGTTCTCCTCAAGTTCAGAGCTGTGTTTGAAGGTGGCGGTCAGTTAGACGTGGGCTGGTGCGAAGGTGATGCTTGTTGTGGTTCTGTGGAAATGGCGGCCCCCAACGCAGCTGCCAAAACCGTAGTATTCCTGTGACGGGTTAGCCATCGAGGCTCGCGGCTAGGGGGCCAAGTTCAGGTGTCAGTCCACAAACACTCATGGTGAGTTTTCACCATGGCGGGACAGAAAGCGCTTGCGGGACGTTAGCAGAAATGAAACACTGGGGGTGGGCAGTCTCTTAGCCGGGGCCAAGCCCATTTGGGGGCAGCGGGGGTGCTGTAACAGTATCTACTGTAACACAATGTGCCTTTTGAAGCAGGCGAAACTGAGCCTTCAGAGAGGAGGCCCCCTTTTAGTTATTTGTAGAGGGAAAGTTGGGGGGGGGGGAGGGGGGGGGTCGCGCTGACCGTGTTTTTCTTTCTGCGAGGCCGTGGGTTGTAGCGCCAGCGCTGCCTAATCTCAGACAGATGCTCTCCGATCGGACTCGCATCCCAGAATCCCCCCCTTTCACAGGAAGGAAGTGCGCTCCCGCGCCACGTTCGATTTCGCCAGCGTTTTTTCACATGAAGCCCTGTCCTCTGCTGCTGGGTTGATCTGTTGGGGTCTCCTGCTCTGTTCTGCTGCTCTGTTCCACTGCTCAGTTCGGCTGCTCAGTCCTGCTGCTCAGTCCTGCTGCTCGGTTCCGCTGCTCGGTTCTGCTGCTCAGTTTCGCTGCTCGGTTTCGCTGCTCGGTTCTGCTGCTCGGTTTCGCTGTTCAGTTCCGCTGCTCGGTCCTGCTGTTCTGCTGCCTGGTTCTGTGTCTTCTGTGTCCCTGTGACTGGGCCTCAGCTGAAGAGTAAGGAAGGAGGAGGACGGCTCCTGCAGGATCGATTGCGCAAGACTGCAGTGAGCGCGTGCGGCGGCTCATTGATTCTCTGCCCTTGAGAAGCTCCAGAGCCGGGGAGCGGGCCGGTAGCCTGAGTGCAGCGGAGCGCTCATCGATCGCTAACGGCGCGGACGCAGGACGCTAGCACCTCGGGCTCTGACCGCGCTGCTGTGCGTTAGCGCCTCGGGCTCTGACCGCGCTGCTGTGCGTTAGCGCCTCGGGCTCTGATTGCGCTGCTGTGCGTTAGCGCCTCGGGCTCTGACAGCATTGCTGTGCGTTAGCGCCTCGGGCTCTGATTGCGCTGCTGTGCGTTAGCGCCTCGGGCTCTGACAGCATTGCTGTGCGTTAGCGCCTCGGGCTCTGATTGCGCTGCTGTGCGTTAGCACCTCGGGCTCTGACCGCGCTGTGCATTAGCGCCTCGGGCTCTGACCGCGCTGCTGTGCGTTAGCGCCTCGAGCTGTGACCGCGCTGCTGTGCGCTAGCACCTCGGGCTCTGACCGCGCTGTGCGTTAGCGCCTCGAGCTGTGACCGCGCTGCTGTGCGTTAGCGCCTCGAGCTGTGACCGCGCTGCTGTGCGTTAGCGCCTCGGGCTCTGACCGCGCTGCTGTGCGTTAGCGCCTCGGGCTCTGACCGCGCTGCTGTGCGTTAGCGCCTCGGGCTCTGCCCGCGCTGCTGTGCGTTAGCGCCTCGGGCTCTGATTGTGCTGTTGTGCGTTAGCGCCTCGGGCTCTGATTGTGCTGCTGTGCGTTAGCGCCTCGGGCTCTGATTGCGCTGCTGTGCGTTAGCGCCTCGGGCTCTGACCGCGCCGCTGTGCCTCTGTCCCTGCAGAGCCTCGCTGGGCCTCGGTGAACAGGGGGGTGCTCATCTGTGACGAGTGCTGCAGCGTCCACCGCAGCCTCGGGCGCCACAGCTCCCAGGTGCGCCACCTGACCCACACGCCCTGGCCTCCCACCCAGCTGCAGGTACGCCTCCCTCACCCACCCCTGCACACACACACACACACACACACACACACACACACTTACACACACACTCTCCTTTCTGCCAGAGTGGTGGGCTAATCCTTTCATATCAATGCTGTATTACAGCACACTGCTGAAGAGTAGGTTTTTTTTGAATGTTTTTTTTTCTTCAGAATTCTAAGTCAGTGTTCTAGAACTCCTTTGCCTTCAGTTAACCATCAGCATTGTGACATCAGCATTAGAATGTTCAGTTAAGACCACTCTCACCGCATATTTGTGATGTCACAGCTGAACGGGTTAAGCAGGCTGCCGCTGGGGCGGCCGTCCACAGTGCAGTCCTGTGTCGCTCAGAGATAAGGCTCTCGCTGTGTCTGCGGTTCGGAGAATCAGAGCATCCGCGGTCTGGGATTAGCGCTCGCCGCCGAGGCGGGGCTTCCGCGCGCGGAGTCATCCGATCCGTTTAGGGCGATGCGCCCCGGCGCTCTGCTCAACAGCGCTATGGGTCAGCGTGTCCCCAAATAGCAGAGCTTCATTACCAATGGCAGGCTTTTTATTTAGAGCTGGCCATTTCCGCGAGGCTACAAATTAATGGCCTTTATACAAGAAAGGCCCACGCTGCAAATCATTCTGGAAGGGACCTTTATATGAATGAGATCTCATGCAGACCTGCTGGTAGAGTGTGTTTTGTGTTCTGGCCTGCATCAGGGCATTCTGACCTGCATCAGGGCATTCTGTGCGCTGGTCTGCGTTATTCAGACCTTCGGGTTCGCGTCCGTGACGGTTGGCTTTGTCTCCCTCAGATGGTGCAGACGCTGTACAACAACGGCGCCAACTCCATATGGGAGCACTCCCTGCTGGACCCCGCCTCCATCATGAGTGGCAAGAGGAAGGCCAACCCGCAGGACAAAGTGCAGTGAGTGTCCAGCGCCCCCCCCCCCCCCCCCCCCCGAAAAACCCCCACCCACCCCACGGCGGGACGGGCGTTTGGTGCAGACAGGGGGAGAGTCTTTCTTGGGTCCTATCTGACCGACGCACCCCGCCCCCTCTGTGTCCTCCTCAGCCCAAACAAGACGGAGTTCATCAAGGCCAAATATCAGATGCTGGCGTTCGTCCACCGGATGCCCTGCCGGGACGACGACAGCCTGACGGCGAAGGACCTGAGCAAGGTGAGACAGCTCCCAGAATTCCCTCTGTTCTGGTTTAGCGACGGTGTCTTAGCGTCCCTCATCCTGCGGGCCGCTCGTATCTGTATGGCCGGGTTTCTGAGTGTGGTGAGATTTCACCTGAGGCGAGCTCGGGGGGGGAGAGTGTCTAAACTTAAATGTTTATAAAAATATCGTATGACGTTAATTTGCGCCAGACCGCAGCAGCTTGACTGTGGGACTGCTTTGTTTAGACCTCAGAGCTGGTTTGACTGAGCCTCCTGAAATGCACTCTGTGATCAGTCATCGTCTGAAGTGTGTACTGATCAGTATTTACTCATTTTGTTTTCTTTCTTTATTTCTTTTAGTAAGTATTTTTGTTTGTTTTTGTTTTGTTTTTGATTGCAGTTGATTGTATTGTTTTTTTTTTGTTTTTTTCGGAAGGTTTCAAGGCGTTTTTTTTTTTTTTTTACAACCACCTTTGCACATAAATTTTTTTCCTCATTTGTTTTGTTCAGCCTTTTATGTACGTGTTTTTGCACACAAATAAAAAAGTAGAACTGAACTGTTTCCGTTTCGTCATCTTCCCCCCCCCAGCAACTCCACTCCAGCGTGCGCACGGGTAATTTGGAGACGTGTCTGAGGTTACTGTCCCTGGGGGCCCAGGCCAACTTCTTCCACCCGGTAAGACCCCGAAACGCCCCCCCCCCCCGTCACACACCCGGCAATCGCACCCGTCCCGTCTGAGGGTGTCCCAGCTCAGACTGTGTGCTTTTATCTCCCCTCGCCCCCCCCCCCCCCGCCCCTCGCCCCGTCCCGTCCCGTCCCAGGAGAAGGGGAACACGCCCCTGCACGTGGCGGCCAAGGCGGGCCAGGTGTCCCAGGCGGAGCTGCTGACCGTTTACGGGGCCGACCCGGGGGCCCCCGACTCCAGCGGCAAGACCCCCATCGACTATGCAAGGTACGGCCCCCGCCTGCCTCGTGCCGGACGTCCCGCAGAGTCACCCCCCCCCCGGCCTGTAACTGCTCGGGAGGCTCTTGTGCAGGAGGACCTTCAGTCTTTGTCCTGGAGAGACGCAGGGTCTCCTGGTCTTAATTCAGCAACCAATTCAGATGCAAAAAAATAATCAAGAGACTGCTTTAATTAATCTGTGAAGTGCTGACTAACAACAATAACCAGCCGACCCCTGCGGCTGTCCCGGACCAGGAGTGACAATCAGTGATGTAGACGGATGACTGTAACGAAGGAGATGTGAGGAGGAAGTGCTCTATCTAATTCGTAAGCGTGTCCCTCATTGACCCCCCTGTCCCCCGCCCCCCTCTCGTCTCTTCCAGGCAAGCCGGGCACCACGACCTCGCCGACAGACTGGTGGAGATTCAGTATGAGCTCACCGACAGGCTAGCGTTCTACCTGTGCGGGAGGAAGCCAGGTGAGGGGGGGGGGGGTGGGGGGGGGCGCGCACGGGTGACGCTGGCCAGTCCAAGCGCGTCTGAGCTGTGGCTCTGGTTGTAACGGACCTCCTCTGTCCTCCCCCCCCCTTCCCTCCCTCCCCTTCAGATCATAAAAGCGGACAACACTTCATAATCCCCCAGATGGCCGACAGGTAAGGTGTGCTCTTTAAGTTTAGCGGCTTTGCGGTTTGGGGCGCGGTTTGGGGCGCGGTTTAGGGCCTGTCCCGCGGAACATCAAACGCAAGGTGGGAAGGGTGGCCGCAGGGGTGTAACGCTCCTCCTCCCATTTAAAAAAAAAAAAAACAGAACAAAACAAAAAAAACAGGCCGGGTTCAGAGCAGCGGCTGATTGGACGTTCCCCGTGTTCTGAGGAGGCCGCCACATTCTTTCTCGCCGGGCCGAACGCCTGGCTTGGGCAGGAGGCGACAGGCGGCCCAGTTTCCCCCTTACCTGTCCGGACGCGTTTCTGGGTCAGCTGACATACCTGTCCTTACCCCCCCCCCCCGGGAAACATTCCCTTCTAATCTCGCGCACGCTGAGGTCAAAGGATGCGCTTTTCACTCACTGCGATTGGTCTAATCTGCGCTGTTTATTTTTGGGCTGGCTGTAAATCCTGCTTTCATATCTTATCCTCTTTAATCCCTGACATCTCTCTGTTTTTTTGTCGCACCCCTTTTAACGGATAAGGAACATGTAAGTATGCCCTGAAGTGTAGGCTTAAGATGTCTCTTCCTCTTTTTGTTTTAGAAGTGAAACGTTTTTCTTTTTTTTTAACTTCTAGCAGTCTGGATTTATCAGAACTGGCCAAAGCAGCGAAGAAAAAGCTCCAATCTGTGAGTATTTTGTCGAAGGCCATTTTCAAGACCATAATGCCGTGCAGTCGGATAATCCGTGCAAGGCGAGATAAGCCAGCGATCCTTTAGAGGGAAAGGGCTTTTGGATTGTAAAATGGCCAATAAGGGGATTTCAACAGAGGAAACAAATTACCAGCTGCAAACTTCTAATAGTCTGCAGAATAAAAAGTCAAGGTCTGATTCTCTCAAAAGGGAAAAACGAGTGGTGTGGAAATCTCATTATATCAACGCGCTCACACAGTGAAATGAATCACAGCAGTTTTTTCTGAAGGAAATACATTTTGAACTAATAAAGAAACTTCTGGATGGAAAATTTGAAAAGCTCTAGCCTGAGAAACGCGAAAAGCCCCTTCTTTGTGTGAAATGCCTGCTTTGCTCTGCGGGTGAAGCCACTGACCACACACACACACACACACACTTTCACACACAAACACAGCGCAGTACAGGATGCTGTCAACTGTCACATTTTCAAATTGCTTTACTTTCAGCTCAGCAACCACCTGTTTGAGGAGCTGGCGATGGACGTGTACGACGAGGTGGATAGACGAGAGACCGACGCTGGTGGGTCCGAACGGGACACCCCGACCCCGGGGGGGGGGGGGGGGGGGGCGTAAAAACGGCGAAGCCCTACGGCAGGGATCAGCAACTCACGCTCCTCGAGGGCCGAGTACTGCTGGTTTTCCCACCCTCCCTTTGCCTGGGAGTCGGGTGTGAAGACAGTCTGGCCAATCAGGAGCACTAATTACCCGGGAGAAAAGAAAAACCAGGGCAGGATTTGGATTCGAGGGCCGGAGTTGATGATCCCTGGTCTACGGCATTAAGCTGGACCGGCATGGTCAGGGTCTACTGTGCGGAGAGCATTCTCTATAAGTCAATAAGACAGTTTAGTGTTTTCCGGAAAATTCCTGTTTCCGAAGGGAGCCACAGGACTGTAAAAGCATTAAACAGCACAGTGGAGTCATTCATGCGGCGGCTAATTGGCTGGAGCAGAATGCCATGGGGAACGACATGAAAGGAGAAGCAAAAATCGATACTTATTATGTTCCGGCTCAAAAGGAGGCTTGTTTCGCCAGTCCTGTTCGCTGCGTCACGTTGGGTTTGAATTATCTCCCTTCAGTCCAGTTCAGCTTTGACCTTTGACCCCCTCCCCCCCCAAAAGGGAAATTTTCATGCAGCATTAAAATAGGACAAACCCGCAGGACGTAGGCTTTAAAAACGGAAAACGTTGCAAGGACAGCGAAGAGATTCAATGTTAGATATGTACAGAAAGTGTGTATATAGGAGTAGAATTAGTCTGTCTGTAGTGTGAGTCTGTGTCTGTTCTATTATTTGCAGTATGGCTAGCGACTCAGAACCACAGCACGCTGGTGACAGAAACGACAGTCGTGCCTTTCCTCCCTGTGAACCCTGAATATTCATCGACAAGAAACCAGGCGAGTATTTTAACCCCTCTTATGTGTGAGGTCACAAATGGGAGATTAGAATGTTCTTGGCTGAACATTCCAATGCTGATGTCACAATCACCACTGGTAATTGAACGCAGTTGAGTTCTAGAACACTGACATTTGATTTTGAGGAAACATTCTAAAAAAAGAAAGAAACAAAAAACCCTGCACCTCGAAGGGTGTTAAATCAGCCAATGAGGGACGTGGTTTATCTCACATGTACTGCAGCAATACAGGAAATGTCTTATGAGTTTGCAAAGACTGCTTGATAAAGAATATCAAGTTTGAGTGTTATCAAATTTAGATCGGAAATGTTTTGGTTGTTTTATGATAAAAAGAAAATATTATTTAGATTGTATCCATAGTGAATAATGATAGTAAAGTGAATTAACTTTATTGGTCTAATCCTATTTCTTATTCTGTTTCTTTTTTTTCCAGGGACGGCAGAAGCTTGCGCGGTTCAACGCACACGAGTTTGCCACGCTCGTCATCGATATTTTGAGTGATGCGAAGCGTCGGCAGCAGGGAAATTCTGTTGCGAGTCCGAAAGGTACTGGCACCGCTCGCCGAGCTGTGTTCCTTCATTCCCGCAAAACCGAAAAGCTCGGGTGTGTTGACTAGGACTTACCCGGGCTGCCTGCCTTTCTAGAAAACGTGGAGCTAATCCTGAAGGGCGTCAGCAGTCGCCATGGGAGCGAAGGACAGGAGGTCGACCAGCCCGACTACGACAGCGTGGCGTCGGACGAAGACACTGATCAAGAGCCGCCTTCTGGCAAAGGGGACCGGACCAAGGTAACGTCCCAATGAAGCCTTTTGAAGACTTTCCAGTTATGCAGACTGGAAAGTCTTTAAAAAAAAAACAAAAGTGTTTTTTCCCTCCCCTCCCCAAAATTCTAAGCCGGTGTTCTAGAACTCCACTGTTTTAAATTACCAGTAGTTCATTTAAGAATATTCCAGCACTCCAGCTGGGAGTCGAACCCGCAACCTTTGCGTCACAAGCTCAGGTCCCAAACCATCGCGCTCCTCAGTTCCCTGAAGTAAAAAAACCTCCGTTCCCCCCCCCCCCCCCCCCCCCCCCCCCCCGACCCCCCGACACCGGTGTCCTCCGCAGAGCGTGGACTCGGACGTGTCGGACGGACCAGTCACGGCGCAGGAGTTCCTGGAGGTGAAGAACGCCCTGAGCGCCTCGGAGGCCAAGATCCAGCAGCTGATGAAGGTCAACAGCAACCTGAGCGACGAGCTGCGCTTCATGCAGAAAAAGGTACCGCCGGAACTCCGCCACCGGGACACTAACACAGACACCTAACCCCCGGGGGCCAATCACACGCCGGGGGGGGGGCCGCCTCTGACCCCGCCCCCCCCTCCGTCTGGACAGCCGCACACTGGGGAGTTAACAGACAGAACTGTGTTCCGGGTTAGCGCCCCTGCTCCACTCCTTCTGTATGTCAGACAAAGTTGTGCAATGCATTATGGGCAAGAACCGATAGAAAGAGTCCTTGGATTTAAAAAAAAAAAAAAAAAAAAAGAAATTCACTGTTTAAAAAAAATATGCAACATTAACCCCTTTTTTTTTTCTTTAGAGATTTGTTTCTAGAACAATTGCTTCTTTCAAGTTTTGTTTCAACTGTTTTTTTTTGTTTTTGTTTTTGTTTGTTTTACAGTAACATCACTACAAATACTGCTGTAGTATAGTATAATTTGGGTGGGATAGACATGGCCCAGCAAGCTCGAGTAGCTGTTACGCGTTGATGCCAGAACCAGCAGTGTTTGCAGAAAGAGACTGTTACATCATCGCTTTGCCTTCACGACGCAAAGTGTTAGTCACAAAGTGAATGTTCAACATGTTTTTCTTATTTTATTATTATTTTTTTTTTAATTGTTGTTTTTAATTTCGGAGATTTGAGTTCTGGGAATGGGCATCAGTGGATGCCGAACCATCTTAGCAGTGTTGCAGGGGTCGTACCTCATATTACATGCCTCGTTAACTCGAATACATTATTGGTACAGAACTGCCTTGTTGGAGTGAGGAGTGTGTGATAGTGAATTATTTGGGACTTTCCAAAGTGGGCACTTATGCGTCAGTGCTGTCTGAGAAAGGGAAGTCCCAGCTTCTGATGTAGTTTTTATTTTTTATGACAGGTGTAATAAGAAAATAAAAGTAAAAGCTTCTGGTGTGTAATGGGAGGCGCGAACAGCTCCAGGGATGTTGAAAAATTAATGATTTGTAAACGCGCGCATGCACGCCTGCACGGACCGTCAACCGGGCAGCTCGGAACCCAAACGAACAGCGGAAATCGGATCCGCCATTTTGTTTAGTCCTCGCTGCAACCGGAGCTGTTATTGAATCTCTGTTGTGGCCACCGGGCAGCTCTCGACAGAAGTGCATTTTGGGTTTTGCGTGCGCGAGCGTGCCGGTTAGCGTTACACGTATTTGCTGCGAACGTTAATTCAGTGTAGCTTCGGCATTTCTGCGCAGTGGGAAGAAGTTAACGTCCGTACGATTGGAGAGTACTGACTGCTGTGTTCTCCTGTGGATCACGTTACAGGCACAAAAAATCTTTTTAGGCTGCGCCTGGAACAATGGCAGTTTGTGACTTAAATTGAGTAGAGTCAGTCTCGCAAAAAAAAAAAAAAAAAGAAAGGTTCCTCAATCTAGTGGCGAATTGAGCTAGTTGTTACCGAAAAGCCCTGAAATATTCCCCCACGAGGTCACATGGGCATTCCTCGGCCGTCGAAACGTCCGTGTCGTCTTAGCTGTGTGGGCTGGCGTTGTGTGTGTTGAACGTTCTGTGTGGCTGACCGAAAATCCTCCATCTGAATTGGCCTGCGAGGAAGTCACCCCTTGTAAGCGAATCAGAATCCATCTCCCTTCCAGTTCTGTGTGCGGCCGCGGTCCAATCGACCGCCTCGTCTCATCTCATCGATCCGTCGTCGCAGTAATACTTAACCGCTGCTGATGATGATGATTTTCCCAGCTTGCCTCTTGAACGTTCGGTCCTTCTGGGACCGGGTTTCTCTGCCTCATGAATGCCCTCCTTCCTGTTACTGCCTGCGTCTGGCTTTCCTGGTTCGGTGTCTGTCGCTTGTCCCCCTTGGTAACCTTTGGCTGAGTGTGAGGCCTTGCTTGCTTGCACCCTTTGCTTGCTTGCTTGCTTGCTTGACGTTTTTCTGTGCTTGAATTTATTTATTTTTGACGCTCAGCATGTGTAACGCTAGAAGAGAGGATGTTGTTTTTTTACACAAAAGTACCAGTTAACTTTGTTACATCTTGGACACATCGCTACAGTATAAATCGGGGTGGGATGAAGGGGGGGATGGGGGTGGGGGGGAGTGGTAATAAGATTTGATTCCATTGGTTCACCAGTCAAACACCTGCTTTTAGTTTGAAATTGAGCACCACAAACTTTTGCACAAATCACACACGAAAATTTGCTTTTTTAAAGACCAGGCCAGATCACACCAGGGCAGGACAGGAGAGGGCAAGACAGAGTAGAGTGGGGCGGGGAAGGAAAGGACAGGGCAGGGCAGGGCAGATTGGGTCTGGTCGGGGCGGGGCGGGGCAGGACGGGACAGGACAGGGCAGGGCAGGGCAGGGCAGATTGGGTCTGGTCGGGGCGGGGCGGGGCAGGACGGGACAGGACAGGGCAGGGCAGGGCAGGGCAGATTGGGTCTGGTCGGGGCGGGGCGGGACAGGACAGGGCAGGGCTGGGCAGGGCAGGGCAGAGAGGGGGCACCCGGCTCCCCCCTGCCCCGAAAAGCACTCCTTAGCGTATCTGCTGACCGTCTCTTCCAGCTGCACTCTCTGCAAAGCGAGAACTTCTCTCTGAGGCGTCAGGTCACGGCCAGTATGTGTCAGGCCCCCGGCGGGGCGGACTACCCCGACCCCTGTGGCCCCTCCGCCCTCAAGCGCCGCCCGTCCGGGCGGGGCAGCCGGCCCATGTCTATGTATGAGACCGGCTCGGGCCTGAAGCCCTATCTCCCCAAGGGAGAGGCCCCGTACCCCGAGGAGGGCATCCCCAGCCTGCAGCCCTTCCCGCCTCATGTAAGTAACACCTGCAAACTAGCCCTTTTTTTTGCCATTCTTTTTCTACTTCTCAATTCTCTACATTTTTTCTTTAAATTTTTCCCGCTCTTTTTTTCTTTTCTTTTTTCGTTTTTTTTTTTCACCTTCCTTTTGCCAGCTGTTTTTTTTTTTTCTCAACCCTGGTGGTTTCTGTTCCTTTTAATAGACGCGCGAACGGACCAATGACGAGCGCTCGCTTAGGCGGCCGCGTAGCCCGCCCGCTAGCGTCCCCGCTAGCGCCGCGAGATGTTCGCGGTCAGGCGTCAGCCCCTATGAGAACAATGCCAAGCTTGTCAATCAAACGCGCAGCTTAGTCCCGCCCCCACCCGCTCGAGGGGGGAAGGGAGAGACGTGAGGGGTGGGGCGGGGGGGCACACCCCCTCTCTCTCCACGTGGGACCGGGGCGCCCCGCGTCTCAACTTTCACAATATTTCCCGCACATCCCGCGATTGCCAGCGCTTTGCCTGAGTGCTGCTCGGTCGCAGTTGCCTGAAAAAAGGAACAAAAAAAAAATAAATCATTTTTAACTCCCAAAAGGGGTGAAATACAATGTGAGTGATTCTGGTGTAAACCGAGCGTTTTGAACATTTCTGAAGTATTGTGAAGGTTTGTACACCCATTTCAAATTAGTATTAAACATTGTTTTTACAAGTATTTCATTGCTTTTGTCCTTTATTTTTGTCATAAGAAATAAGACCACATCTCTGTTTGTGTTTATGTAATGAGCCACCCATTTTTTCACTACTGTTGGAGTGAAAAGGAGTGAAATTATTTTCTGATTGTGTTTTAGGAGGTGTTATGGAAACTAGGATTTTCACATTTATGAAGTGTTAGTCTTTCTAAGTGAGTGGAAATTAGTGCATCACAGACACTGTATTTGTCACATAAAACTGAATGCAGGTACATCTTGAAATATTGAGAGACTTTGAATGAAGGTATATATATATATTTTTAAAAGATAAAATGCAGAGAATATATTTAGCCACCCTGCCATCTTCATACCCACGTTTCCCTGGCATTTTGCATCTCATTCATGTATTGTCTGTGGTGTACTGTATGTTTTATTGTATTTGTTTGTTTATATTTGTGTTTGTTTTTGTGTTGATTTCCTTCCTCTGTTCCAAACAGTTCTGATGTAGATGGCTGCCCCCAAGCGCTAATCCAGGAACGGCCTCAGCTGTTCAGAATGACCATTAGGGCTAGCCTAGCGACGCCCAGCTCCATTCCTGGAGATCTACCGTCCTGTAGGTTTTCATTTCAACCCTAAATTGGCACCCCTGACTCTACTAATTAGCAGCTGTTCAAGATCCCTAGCTGTTGAATGAGGTGTGGCTTTGTTAGGGTTGGAGTGAAAGCCTACAGGCAGCTGATCTCCTGGAGCAGGGTTGGGCATCCCTGGGGATTTAACTGGTCCATGAGTACTTGGGAGCACCTTCATCTACTTTCCCCATTGGTTTAATTTTTTTTTTTTTTTTAGGGGGGGGGGGGGGTGGCTGGGTTTCTTTTTTTTTTGTTTTGTTTTAATTTGGTTTGAACCCTTTCTAGATCGGGAGAGGGGCTTTTGTGACCACCTCTTCATCCCTCCCCTCCTTCCCCACCACCCTGTCCTGGTCACGGGACGAGAGCACGCAAAGGGTTAAGTACCTCCTCCATTCTGGCCTGGTTCCTGGCGGGACGTGACGTCCCCCCCCCCACCCCCCCCCCGCTGGCGACCTCCTCCTTCGCCCCTCAAACCCTCCCTCCCGCCCCCTTTGCATGAGTCACCACTCTGTCACCTCCTGGGCTGCGCCTCTGTCCTCGTCTCCCCATACCTTTTCCAGTAACTCCCATCGCTCACCTCTGCCAGAGCTCACTCGTCCCTTCCCAGAATGCAGCGTTTCTCTCTCTGAGCCGACGGCTGCGGGCCGCGTCAGTTCTCAGGTGATTCGGAGCGGGTTCGACGATCCAAATTAACGAGCGGCAATTTAACGAGACCTGTGATTGTGCTCGTTTGTATGAGTGTTACATGTGTATGATATGATATTAGACTTGCCACTGGTTTGCTGGAAAAGTTATTGTGCGTATGTGAGGTGGCAGCACGCGATCCTGTGTGTGTTGGAGCACCTTGCCGTTTTGAGAGTTTGATGAACTCGTTGAACTGTCAGCTGGTTTAGACTTTTTGGAGCATCACAATTTTCATCAAGCATCAAAATTTTGTCATTTTTTTTCTATTCTGTTTTTAAAAAAAAAAGATTGCAGTAATGTGTATGCCCTACGGTTTTTAGCACTGTCATTTAATTGTCCATGTTTCTTTTTTGACTGTTTTTCCTCCTGTCAGTTGTTTTATTACTTTTCAAACTCAGTGAGTGTGTAGACCCCCCCCCCCCCCCCAGCCCGCTGCAGTGTTGGGTTATGCGCTGCGCTACCCTGAAAGCACAGCCGCAACCCAACGGCTTGACCCAGCATGTTCGCCCGCCACAGTAGCACAAAGCGCCTCTCTGGTGACCCAGGAGTCTTCCTCTCTGGTTATCCTGGAGTCTTCCTCTCTGGTTATCCAGGAGTCTTCCTCTCTGACCCGTCCCGTGACGGGGGGGAGGGGGGGGACTAATCCCTGCCCCCTTGCTCACCTATCCTGGACGGACAACCAATAACGTGACCCCACCACCATCACGTTTTCTCTGCTTGTACTGTAGGGTGCTGCGCTGCACCCTGTCCCCAGCGCAGCAGAAGAGGAGTGTGTTTTGTGTTCTTGTGTGTGTGTGTTTGTGTGTGTGTTGGCACTCGGGTGAGGAGATACGGGTATGTATGCGTGTGTGCTTCCTGCTTGACGTGCTCCCTGCGCAATGCGAATCCCTGTTTCCTCGCGGGGGAAAGGGGATTTGCATGCGACGGTGCAGAACGACGCACTGAAATCTGGGGAGGGGGGGTTTATTACCCACCCCCCCCCCCCCCCTGTGAATCACACTTGCCACATTGGGCTAACCATGTGACCCCCCCCCCCCCAGTCTATTAAGTAATGGCGCAAAAATATCAGTTCGACGCGACATCCGAGGCACGGCCCGTTCCCCGGCGCGTTTTCGCAGTGTGAGTCACGCGAGGGCGAGGGCGCCCGGGTACTGCGGCTCCGTGTCGCGCCGAACGCAGAGCTGGGGCATCGCGTGTGGGCTTTCAGCCGGATTACATCACAACTTCGACTCCACCGGCGCCTAATTCGGTCTAGCTAAAGGTCTCATATAACTCATTTTTGTACTTAAAAAAATTTTTTTTTAATGTTTTAGCGTAGCCGATGAGCTGTCTGTCGAACGTCAGCGGACTGGGGATGTCAAAACGGAGTGGAGTCAAGGTTGTGATGTCATGCGGGCGGTGAAGGTTAGCCGCCGCGCGGCGCTGGGTTTTAAACTGGGCCGCGCCCGTCTTGGGCACGCTCTAAAAAAAATAACACGCAGAGAAACCAGGGGTGCGAGGCTTCCCTGGGACCCCTGCGTGCGCGTGTGCGTGTCTTCTGTCCGCTGCCCCGTGCCGAGGTTCTGCCCCGTGCCGCGCGCAAGCCTGTGTTACTATCAGGAGTTCAAACTGTGTGAATGGAGGGCGAAGCACCTCGAGTCTCCATGTTGCTGATTCTGACCTTTGACCTTTGGCCATTCACCATTCACCATTCTCTGTGATTTTTGTTCCTGAATAACACAACTCTGTTCTGAACACAGAGTTATTTTCTTTCAGAGAGGGGGGGAAAGAACAAACAAACAAAAAAAAACAACCCCTAAACCATTTTGAACCCCCTGGATAACCCTTTTTCTGACTAACTCTGGCAGTGTAAATCATAACCGCTTTACCATGACACTGAGTTTCACGCCTTGCTTTGAGGTTTTGTTTGCTTGTTTCATGCAAAGTTACTTGTGTTCTTCTCTTTTCAGTCCTCATCCTTACTTTGGTCATTGCCATGCCACACAGGGCTTAATTAATCATGGGTGTAACTCAACAGATAGTTGAAACGGCCTAAATTTAGTGCTAACATATATCGTGCACTACAAAATTGGTCTTTTTTTTTTTTTTCTTCAATTTTTGCCAGAAGTATTTCTAGGTTTTTTATTGGAGCAGGATGTTCAGCTGTATTCTATAGATTTTACATTTTGCTGTGTCAGTTAGGGACAGTCTGTTTGTGTTCAAGTGACATGACTTTGCATAAAAACAGCTAAACATGCCCAAGATCTGCAGCATTTTTCCTGCGTTCAGTTCTGTGATTTGAAACCTTTCGCGTGAATTCTGGCAGTGCCTATTACTTTCTTTTTTCTCCGCGTTTTAGGCGTCCAAACTGGAGAAGCAGAGCAGCATGCCGGACAGCGACTATGACAACACGACCAACGACGCTGAGCTGGACGATTCGGGGTAGGGCTTTAAAAAAAAAAAAAACAGAACAAAAACCCCGTTCTAATGTACAACAGGACCTACATGGGATTCAAACCCAAAACCCCCCTCCTGTCTGTCTTCCACCTGTGCTTTTCAGAGCATTGTCACTATGATACTGTCCTCTGTGTGAACCCCTTAAATACAAAGCATAATACTTCTGTAATGAATTCTCCCGCACTGTCAGGCTCACCTTAATTAATCAAGGCCAGTTTGGCAAAAAAAAAAGAAAGTATGAAAATGTTATTTCGGTTTACCCTGCAGCTTTCTTGCTTAAGCTTGCTTAAGTTAAGAGTACATGTGGGAAAACCAAAGACGTTCAAAGGCGTTTTATATTTCATGTAGTTTTAGATGAGTTCTAAAGCTGTCTGAATTTCCCTAATATATCAGAACACTGCATGTTAAGATGTGTTGCTTGATGTCTGAGATTTTAGTTCATGGAGCAGGAATGGAATTCATATAGGACTCTGTGTGTGGGAGTGAGTGGGACTGGCTCTCCAGTCCCTGGGTGTGGTGTTTGACGGTCTCCCCCCCCTCCCCCCCCGCCCAGCCTGGGACGGAAGAGCAAGCTGAGGACCAGCGGCTGGCAGGGGGAGGGCTCCATCCCGGAGCTGGACGACCTGGAGGCGGAGCCGGACCCCGCCCTGCCCAGCACCGAGGACGTCATCCGGAAGACGGAGCAGATCACCAAGAACATCCAGGAGCTTCTGCGTGCGGCGCAGGAGAACAAGCACGAGAGGTGAGGGGGGGGGCGGGGGGGGCCTGGCCGGGATGGGATGGGATGGGGGGGGGGGGTTCAGGAGAGACCATGTTCACTCGCCCACGCAGGAATCCGGATGCGGCGTCGGAAGCCCGTCCACCAATCACAGCGCGTCCCTGCCCAGCGTGCCCGCCTCTCTGCCCCGCCCACACCATCTGCTGAATTTCCTTTCCGCCCTGCTGGCCCCCCCTCCCCCTCTGCTCAGCCCCTCCTGTGATTTACACCATCCAGCATATTCCGTTCGCTTCATGTTTCCATAATTGCGTTGCTAACGTCCTTTCATTTCTCTGTTGTCCCTTAGCATAGCGTTCTGTTCTGTTTGCTTTCTCTCTATTTGTCCCTTTTGAATTTGAAGTGAGCCTTTTTTCAGTTTTCCGCCTCCCCCTATGATTTCACCCTTTCTGTTTCTCTGTCTCCCTCCTTCCTCCCTCTCCTCCTCCTCCACCCCTTCCTCCTCCTCCTCCCCTTCCTCCCTCCTCCTCCTCCTCTTCCTCCTCCTCCTCCCTTCCTTCCTCCTCCTCTCTCCCGGCCCTCCCTGCCGCGGCCCCCCTCCCCGCCCGCTCGGAGCAGGCCCTCTGAACGGGAGGGGGTGCGCAGGCTCAGGCACAGCCTGGGCTGCTTCAGCACGCTGGTGCCCTGGGCCGAGAAGGGCCCCGCCCTGCAGCCGCCGCCGCCGCCGCCGCCGCCGCTGGGCCTCCGCCGGCCCGACCCGGCCTCCTGGTACTCCGGCCTGTGTCCCTGCCTCCCAGGCACAGTCTCCTCCTCCTCCTCCTCCTCCTGCTTCTCCTCCTCCTCTCTCGCTCCTTCGCTCTACTGCTGGGGCCTGGGCTGAAAGGCAGTGGGCCTCGTGACAAAAGGGCCTCTGAGACGCGGGGTGGGGGGTGGGGTTTGGGGGGCGGGGGGGTCTGAATCATCGGGACCGCTCTTACGTGGCGTTGAGTGCGGGCGAGAGACTACAACAGGACCCCTTCAGACACTGCGCTGGCGTGTGAGACTGTGTGGGCTCCTTGTCTCGAAAACTATGATCACATCGGCTCGCTTAGCCCTGAAATGCTAAATTTGGGAAAATATTTGGGGATTTGGGGAGCGTAGTTTTATGTATCAACCCTCTGATGAGCAGATTTTTTGGAATGTTTTTTCAAAATTCTAAGTCGGTATTCTAGAACTCTGTCACTTTCAATTACCAGTAGTGATTGTGACATCAGCATCAGAATGTTCAGTTGAGAACGTTCTAATCGCATATTTGTGATGTCACAGCTGAAAGGGTTGAGGGAACACTGGGGCAATTGAAATGTAATCTTGGCCACTGCCTTTCATGTACAGGCTCCAGATTATTTGTCATTGTCTACACACACACCCCCCCCCCCGACAGCCCATGTTTATAGTCATTTATCTTCTGTTTCTTCATGCAAACAAATCAGTCCAAACCATCAAACAGCAAATCAAGTTGTTACAACTGATGGGTCGTAATACCACAGGTATTTTACTGCCAGTATTTAGCTTGTTCTGAACTATCTTAGAATAGCAATCCTTTAGGAGAAATAGCGGTTTGTTTCTTAGCAAATCAGTAATTACCTTCATATTATTTTTAAAAAATGTGATTATGTGTCTGGAATTGCAGTGGTGTAGTGAATATAAGTGTATTTGGCAGTCCACTGATGAAATGTTCTTTTTTAGTGATTCCATTTGAAATTTGCCATAGCCGTAAATTTATTTAGGATTTAGGTCTTCACTTCAGCACACATTTCAGATGGGTTAGATTAGATTTCTAGCGACGGTGGCAGGCTTCAGGGTGAAAGGGTTGCTCGCTAACAGATCACTAATCCCCCTAGATGTTGAGTTTGTGTACAGTACTAAACCCCCCGGGAGTGAGTTCAGTCCGGTTGCCGTGTTTTAACTTTTTTCCTCCCTTTTCCCCCCCCTCTCCTGCAGCTTTATACCGTGTTCAGAAAGAATACATGTTGCTGTGACGGAAATGGCGGCCTTGTTTCCCAAGGCAAGTACACTTGGGGGGGGGGGGGATGCTGCCTTCTCATTGGCTGAAACCTGAGGAGTGTTCAGATTCACGCAGAGAGGCTTTCTAATTCAGTTAAATTTTATTAGTGTAGCGCTTTTTAACAGAGAACTGTCGCAAAGATGCTTTACACGAGAGTAGCAAGGCAAGAGACAACTGAGCAAACAGAGCAAACGCCAGGCCTGAACCCCCCAAATAGCAGGCACGCAAGGTGAAAAACTCCCTGTGGGGAGAAAACCCTCAAACAGTGGCTGGAAAGATCTCCCCAATGGGAAGAAATCTCGAGAGGACTCCTGCTGTAGCGGGGGAGCCCATCCTCCACTATTGAGATGTTAGTTGCACCAGAGGTGCTTGGGGTGTATTTGCATATTCATTGAAACAAAAAGGTATTTTTAGGCAGTGGCGTGATAAGATTTTGATCAGGTTTTTGCGCATAGCTTTGCATACGCAATGAGAACCACTGATTTGTAGAAGGTTGTGCAGAGGTAACGCGTTCCTGTACGGTTGTACAGATTAAAGACGCGGTGCTATTGGACGTTTTTCTCATTCCACGACGCTAGGACAAACTGTACAGAATACCACGGGCATAACCTTTGGACTTTCTGTCTAAAATTACATGTAGGAATGAAAACAAAGGCAAAACATTATACTTTTCAAAGAATACATTTGCTTGAACACATGCACGCACGCACACACACACACACACCTCTGAGCTAAAAGCCTAATGTTATGAGTATACACCAACTGCAACCATTTAAATCCTTTATTGTTGACTGGAAGAGTATTCTTAATTACAGAGACTCACGAAGACTTGCGTCTTTACATAGGAGCATAGCTTTGTAGCTATAAATCTTGGTCTGAGTTGAAAAGCAGTGATAATCAAACCAGCACTAATCAGCATCTGATTAGAACATCCATGAATGCTTTCTTTGTCAGCTTTCTGAGTGATGTGTCTGTGTTTGTGTGCGTGTTGTGCGTGTGTGTGTGTTTTTGTGTGTCTCTGTGTGTCCCTGCGTGTGTGTGTGTGTGCATGCATGTGCGATTATAATGCCCGTCTCTCTCCCTCTCCCTCCCCCTCTCTCTCTCCCTCTCCCCCCCTCCCTGTCTCTCTCTCTACCCCCCTCCCACTCGCTCCCTCTCTCTCTCTCTCTCTCTCCCCATCCCACTCGCTCCCTCTCTCTCTCCGTCCCTCTTCCCTCCCTCCTCCCTCTCTCTTTCTCTCTCCCTCCCTCCCCCCCTCCCTCCTTCCCTCCCTCTCTCTCCCTCCCTCCCTCCCTCCCTCCCTCCCTCCTTCTCCCTCACCCCCCCTCTCTCCCTCCCCCCTCTCTCTCTCCCTCTCTCCCCCCCCTCTCAGAAGCCGCGGTCGGAGACGGTTCGCGGCTCGCTGCGCTTGCTCACCTCCAGCGCGCACCGGCTGCAGGGGGAGTGTCGGAAGGCGGCCCCCCCGGACAGCAGCCCCGCCCCCGGCCCCGACATGCAGCTGGTCACCCAGCAGGTCATCCAGTGCGCCTACGACATCGCCAAGGCCGCCAAGCAGCTGGTCACCATCACCACCAAAGAGAACAACAACTGACCCGCGCGTGTCCCCCCCCTTGACCCGAAGGCCTGACGTTTCCGCTCGGTCGCCAGGGTAACCAGCCCTGTGCCTGGAGATCCGCCGGCCTTTTCAGTTCAACCCTAATGTGGCACACCTGACTCAACAAAGATCAGCCCCACAAAGATCTCAAGCTGTTGATTGAGGTGTGGCTTTGTTAGGGTTGGAGTGAAAACCTATGGGACGGTAGATCTCCAGGAACAGGGTTGGTTACCGCTGTGCTAGGTTTAACATACATTTTATTTTGCTTTATTTTATTTTTTTAATATGTAACAATTGGAGACATTAACAATTTTCGTTGTCCTTTTTTTTTGTTTTCTATTTTCTATCAGTATTATTACTTATTTGCATGTTATTTTTTTATTTAAAAGAAAATAAAGTTTAAAAAAAATTAAAAAACGTATAGCTGAACGCCAGGGTGCGAAGCCCACACTGCAGCAGTGTTAAGAGGGTTACGTGTTCACGCTCACGGAAAAGCAGAACTGTAAAGGACATTGGCGTTTGTTTTCAAATGGATACGCTTCCCCCTGCCCCCCCCCCCGCCCCCCCGAGTACACAAAAGGACACTTCGGACAGGACGGCGGGCAGAACAGCCTACAGAGGAAGACGCTTTGAAGACTTTTGAGGGGAGATCTTTTTGGAGTGTCCTTCAAATTCAGATAAGTTGGCAGCTCCTTTGGAGACCAGTCGTCTTATAATGGGATCCTGCACAGCATCGTTACCAGACCCCGCCCAGTCTTTTCCTCCTGCCACCCCACCCCCCCACCCCCCACCCTCTGTGGAGATAGATTAGCCACTCAATTTTACCATCTTCTGTTTTTACCATCATCTGTTCTTTTTTCCATTAGCATAAGCTGGCCCTTTGGTTGATTGTGTGCTTTCATCCAAAATATATAGGTACAGTGCTCCTTTCCAGAATCACATAGCGCCCCCCCCCCACCCTCTCCCCATCCAGAGCTTGTGGTGGGACAGAAGAAAAAAAAAACTCCTCACGTGGGACTGAACGTCGTCTTCTCCGAATGTTACCCGATACTCCACTGTCAGTGTCCCAACACATCAGTTTGGTTTCAACTCCCATTCCGACTTGTAAAAAAACAACAGGACTGGCTCTAGGACCATGGGGGGGGGGGGGCACCTGGGAGATGAGCCGTTCCACTGAAGTCTCCTCCCCGATCCTTGCGGTGTCTTCATAGAATGCAGAGCTAGCCCCCCCCCCCCCCCCTCCACACACAGAGACCCGGAACCCTGACCGAAGAAGCCGCAGACCTTCCGGCTGGTAAAAGTGTTCACTTCAGCTTATTCCGGCTACTCTGCAGCGTGCTAAAACTCCCGACGGTTTAGCCGAGATGTTGCGAAACCTTAAAGCCATAAGTAGTGTTATATCTCAAGTGCTAATATACCTCATGCTTCTTACAGTATTGCTCATGTCACCCCTGCACAACATTGACAAAACAAAACAACAACAAAAAAAACTAACAAAAAAAAAAAACTTGGCCTAAAATTTCTATTTTAGGTTGTCATATGTGAAAAGAGGAAGACTATTTGAGAGCCGTTTTTAAAAAAAAAAAAAAAAAAAAAAAAAACTTTCTTCTACGTCTCTGCATTTAGTTCCATTTTAAGGGGGTGCTAATGGGAGAGATTTATTCAAATGCACAAAGTTCAATCCTGTGTGTCCAAACACATTTTTTTATTTTATTTCTTTGCCTTTATTCCTTCCAGTGTCATTGGTCGTGCTTCGACAAACACTGCATCTTCCATTTCAAATGCACTCTCTACTTATGCTTCCTATCGTGGATATATCAGAACACAAAAGGCCTCGAGCAGGCCACGTGTGGGGGGAAAAAAAGAACTACGTATCCCAGAATCCACCAGCAACCTGTAGTACTTGTATACATGTCTCTGTATTGGTGGTGCTTTCAAGTAGAAAAGCTATCATAGTACTAGATATGGTGCCATATTCTTTGAACTTTCAGTTTCATGCCTAGGGTCGTATTTGTGCGGTTAGTCAGTCGCAAATCTGGTTAAAGCTTCTAATGTGTTTTTTTTTTTTTTTTTACTTTCTTGTGCTGCTAGGTTTTTCTAATTTGTGTGCAAATATTGGGATGGGATCTTAAGATATCCTTTTTTGTTATTCTTCCCTCCGAGGGTCTTAATCTGCACAAGGTTTTAGAGCTCAGTGTTATACTTGAAACTCATGATCAAGGAAACGTCCGTCTGTCCATCAAGTCTCTGATTCTAAATGGGTGTGGTCTTCACGCAGGGATGTCAGTCAAGCCGTTGTCATGGCTGCAGTGGGAAAACTTGCCTTTTATTTTTTAATAAACTTAATTTATAATTGTAACCTGAACATGTTTGTTTTTGACCTTTAATGTACAAACCTGTTGTAAGATTATTTTATTTGCCTTCATGTGTTTTTTTTTTTGCCTGATAATTATACAATAAACCAGGCTTCAAATGAAATATTTTCTACCAACTTGTTTATGACACGTACATATATAATCCTCACTTGAATTAATTACTCATCCTGTTAAGCAAGTGTCTGAAAGAATTTAAGACAAAGATCGCAAAGGGTTTTGTTCTTTTTTGTTAAATGTTTATTTTAAAATCATTTAAATATCTATTTTGAAAGAAAGCATATTACAAAAATATAGATTGGCACTATAAAACTATGCTTGTATAAACACTTCATATTGATAAATAGGCTTGACCAGTCCCTATGACTTTGAATCAAAATCATGAGTTGCGATTATTGTACAAAAAATGCAGGCTAATTATATTGTCCGTCATACAACATTTGGACTTCATTTTGTGAACAGCCATTTTAAAAATGAGTAATTGACAGTTGCACTGTCTCAGTATCTTGGTCATCGGCCCGGTCGTCATGTCCAGGCTGTTCTGGGACGCCCGTGGATCTGAAAGAGAGGAAGGGACGAAGATTTGGAAGGAGACCTTTAGCCTTTAGTACAGCGTTTCTCAATCCACAGCCTGGTCTGCACAATGGTGCTTCTCAGTAATAAAATAATTTCGATAGGCATTTTTAAAAAATGGCATTTTATACTTAACACAAGTGAATACAGCTAAAATGTGATCAAACCTCACAGCACCATAGAACGTTTTTTTAAATGATTATTTACACACATAGTTTGGTTGGGACGTGCGGCCCATTATGACCGAAAGGTTGAGGACCGCTCTCTTGCGCTACCTTGTCCTGATAACCCCGCTGGGTCATCCTCTGGGTTTCCTGCTGTACCAGGTCGTCATAGCGATTCTGGGCCTCCCGTGCCTCCTCCTCCTCGTCCTCCCTCTTGCGCTCCTCCTCCCACTGCTGCCGGCGCTGCTCCTCTATCTGCGAGGGGGACGGGACACCCAGCCCACGCCCCAAATCAGCGGGGTTCACCCCACAATTTACAGCAAACCCCCCCCTCCCCCACCCAGCCAATTCAGAAGTCGGGTACAGGCTGTGCCTCTCAGAGTTTGGGGTACCTGCTGTTTGATCTCCTGCAGGCGAGCCGTCCTCTGCCCCTCCTGCGCCTCCTTCTCCTGGCGCCTCGTCTCCCTCTCCCTCTCCAGCTCCTGGATCAGCTCCTCGCGCCTCCTCAGGGACTCCTCCTGGGCCTGCCGGTTCTCCTGCATCTTGAACTCCAGCTGCTGCTGCCGGCCCGTCAGCACCTGGACAGAACCGGAGACCGTTCAGCTGTCACTGCCTCCCCTCCCCCCCACACCCACCCCTGCCCGCGTTCCCTCCAACCGCCACTGGGGGGCGCCGCTCACCTCCTGCATCAGCCGCTCCCTGGCCTTCCTCTCCTTCTGCCACTCCATCTCGCGTTTCTCCCACATGCGCTGAGCGTCCTCCCTAGAGCGACACAACAACGACACCGCGGAACGTTCAAGAACGCCACGCCCGTACAACCCGGCAGAAGATTCCGGGCCCCGACAGTCGCCTCCCCCGCCCCCGCCCCCACACCTGTAGAGGATGTCGAACTCGGCCTCCCTCTGCCGCTCCACCTGCAGCTGCTCCTCGATGACGCGCTTCATCCAGGCCGCGTCGGCCACCGCCCGCTCCCTCCGGGCGCTCTCCAGCCCGCGGTCCTCCTGCTCCCCCGCCAACAGAGCGGCCAGGATCCTGCGGTCTGCCTCCTGGGGCACGGAACACAGGGGATCCCACCAATCACAGGGGGGCAGATGAAGCCGCTCGGTTTGCATGGACAGTGGAAAGAAGAAAGGGCCCCTCCCTCCTCCTCCAACAGGCACCTCCCCTCAACAAGCCCCTCCCCCTTTCTCCAACAGGCCCCTCCCCTCAGCAGGCCCCTCCCCCCGGTTAACTCACCAGCTCCTCCTGCACCTGCTGGGCCCGCCTCTTCAGTTGAGCGCGGTACTGCCGGGTCAGGAAGCGCCTGTCGGGAGCCAAACCGAAAGGGAAAGCTTTTAAATACTGCGCCCGGGGGACCTGACGTCGCAGAACACCCCCGCACCCCGAACACCCGAACCCCAAAAATCTCCCCTCGCCCCGCGTCCGCGGCCGCGCCGTACCCCAGTTCGGTCTTCCTCCGGCTCTCCTCCAGTCGCCTCCTCTCCTCCTCCAGCCTCTCCAGCTCCCAGTGCTGGGTCAGCAGGGCCTCCTGCTCCCTCTTCAGCCGGCCCGCCTGAAACAAACCAACACCGACGAGCGTCAGCCCCACCCCGGAGGCGCCATTTTGAGATCCCGCTAAAAGCCTGCGTCGCCACCCGTCCCACAACAAACCCCCTTTTCCAAGAAAAATAAAAAAACGACAAAGGAAACAAAAAAAAAACCTTACTTCCTCCTCCCGGACTTTGAGCTCCTCCATCTGCTGCCGGAGGGCCTCCGCCCACTCTTTCTCCTCTGCTTTCTTCTTCTCCTCCGCCTGCTTCATCCTCTCCATCGCTTCCTGGCGCGTCCTCTCATACTCGTTCTCAAAGCGCTTCTTCTCTTCCTGGTCCGCCTCCTCTTGCTGAAAGTTTCAAAGATGTTATTTTTGTTTGTCGTCAGTTAAGACCGTTAAGAGAAAGGACCCCAGTGTCGTCAGTTTTGAGCTTCATGTCATGAGTAAGTACACGGGCGTTTCTAATTTTATTATGATAAATAAATAAATAAATCCTGACTACTACCGCCACCTTTACCCAGGTAAAGGAGCTCGGTCAGGTGTTTAACTGGAGGGAAAAGGTGAAACCAGGACTCGATACTCCAGATAAGAGTCTGAGACTGGATAGAGTACCAGACCCAGCGAATACTGGCCCAAGACCTCTGGCATCAGGAAATTAATTCTTAAACCTGCGGTACAACAACCGAGTCTGGGTTTCCAGGATAACATTACAACAGCCCTCTTTCAAGGTTTACCGGCCCAAACTGCATAAGCTCATCAATGGCCTTGAAATACAGTGAGTGTCTGTTATCTTTCTTTTAATGAAGTCTTTGTATACAACTTGTGTGCCTTCGTGTGGAGGTCAATTTATCCGACTAAATGCTAATGAGCAAAAAAAACATACAACTGAAAGGAGCTCCCCCAGGATACCAAACTTCAGATCCGCCCGCCCCCGCCCCCCCCCCAGGACACCAGACTTGGGAACCCCCCCAGGATACCAAACATGCCCCCCCCCCCCCCCCCCCCCGCCGATTTCAGACTTGGGAACCACCCCCCCCTCAGGATACCAAACATGGGACCCCCCCAGTGAAAAATACTTTGAAATCACGGCTCCCCCCAGAGGATGACCGTACCTCCCGTTTCTCGGACCGCTGCGTCTGCCACTGGCTCACGACGTGGTCTTTGTGCAGCGCCGACTCAACCTGTCGGGACACAAGCAAGGCCGAGATTCAAAACTCTGCCTTTTTAAGAAAACCGGCAAAGCAGGGGGGGAAAAAAAAACTAAATGCGTTTGTCCGAAACTCAATCTGAAGCCTGGGTTCAAGATTATGTCATGGAACAATTACATCACGAGCCCCTATTGATTTCCGGATCAGGTCCACCTTCCTTACGCACAACCTCTCAAGTTCTCCCTTCATCTGTGTCTCTTCGCTTGTACTTTTCTTTCAACACGCAAATTGTACTAGCGCCTTAACACAACTGTGGCATCAGGTGCAACACTTAGCTGCCCAAAAAGGCAGCAAAATCGACGGTTTAGTCTGCTTTTCTTTAACGTGAAACTGAGGTTCTTCCACCAAATCACCACGTTAAGTCAATCAGACAATCAGGCAGAGGTAGCCCCTTCACTGACCTTTCGCAGGTCTGGGTCGTTTTTTTTCCAGTGTTCAAGCATCAGCTCCTCGGCCAGCTGCAGGAAAAAAAAGACGATAAAGGACGTTTACTCTCGGTTTACCGCGTGTCCCAATGGACGTTGGTGTGACGCGCAGTGTGTCGCGTGGTCCGTTTATCCCACGCGCCTTTTTCCTGCGCTGTTCTCTGGCCGACTTCAGGTCGTCCACGCGCTCCATCAGCTGCGCTTTCCTGTCGGGGATCAACCCCCGGAGTTCGGCCTCCATCTGATCGCGCTCCTCCTGCAGCAGAACGCGCAGCCGTTCCCTGCGCTGTTCGAGATTTCGCTTCTTCTCCTCCTTAAGCCTCTCTCGATGATAGGCCATCATACTGCCAAGAATAGGGGGAAACAACAAGAAAATCAACCGTCGTCACAGCCAACATGAAATGTTCTCACAATGTTACTCACAACTTACTGGACGGCTCTGTCAATGCTACAACATTGCCACTACATGGCAGCAACATAGTGGGAATGTTTTGTGTCAGCTGGCATTGACGTGTTAGGGTCACCTAGGTTAAATGTGTGGTCATACACTTTTTAAGTTTATGTAGTTTTTTGCCTTGACTTTTGCACATATTACTTTACTGTATTATGCCACATATTTCTATATTTGGCGTGGACCGCAAGAACGGCACGTTCCGCACGCGAAAACGCTTTGGGGATCCAAATAAACATAAATAATACATGGGTGTGCTTATCCTGCTCTTCAATATATATTTTTTTCTCACCGTCATTCAAATTAGCTGTAACAAGACCAACGCCTCCCTACAATTTGGTAATCTTAGCGAACAGATGCATTACTGCGTGCGAACAATAGTAGAGATGGGCCTATTGTAACGGCTATCCAAACAATCAATGGGTTAGTGTTACCTTTGTTGATAAGATTGACGCGAGCTCCACTGGGCCTGTTTGCTGCTCCGGACGCTCTGTTCTCTGAAGTACACCGAGTGCAACTCCCATTGTTGCCGCCAACGTGCCTCCTGCTCCCGCTGTCGCACTATCCGCTTCTCCAGCGTTCGAGTACGATTTGACCATTGTGTAGAAATCGTCGGGAGAGCCATTGATCGCAAGTATAGCTATTCGGAGGGAAAAAGCTGACAATATTCTAACAATTTATGGCGAACGGCGTTAAATAAATAAAAAACCTGAAAAGCTAGATATATTGCTTACTATATTATTGCAACTATAACGAACGTTACCTTCAACTTGCAAGATAGAAAACTCTTAGCAGCACAGATTTTAACATACTGGTAGCTACCTCAATATGTCGTTTTTTGTTACCCGCACACATCACCGTATTCGGTGATTGTTGGGAGATAATATGTCGTGCGTTGCCGTGCTGTATTTTCAAATTTCAGTTGGAAGTTAGCTTGGAAGCAAACCGTTTGCCTCTCTGCACATACAACTTCCTGTTTCTCTTGGTTACTCTATGTGATTTCCTGGTTACGCTATGGGCCACGGTAAGGGTCAAAAAGCGTTGCGAGCATAGACTGTGCACACGCTGTCTCACCCACGTTGCTCGCAGTACGTCAGTTTGACATTCTGTAACTTTACTTAGCTAGATTAGCTAGCCTTGCGTTTGCTGGATGTTTCAATTATTTATTCAAGACATGAACTGATCAAAACATTTCCGCCAGTGCCACAGCTAGTGCTAGTACTGATTAAATTTATGTTTAACCCAGTGAATGTTGTTATAAAGCAATCTATGTCAAATAAAATTATTTGAATATGCAGACACGTTTATTTTGCTATCTATAACATCTAACTAATTTATACACGTATGACAAATATGGACACATGGGTAACTAAATATATTAAAGCCGTATCAACTTGCTCCCGTTAAATCTTCCCTGTATTGGGCAACCACTAATCCCCAGTCCTGTTGCAAGATCTGAATGTAGATGATTAACAGCGGGATTGATGTCAAGGTTATAGACAAGTGTCACTAAATTTATTATAAAATGCTGATATGTAGACGGATCTCTCGAGGCGTCTGTTGCGGCAGTGATTGTTAAGATAGACCCGCGCGCATAAAGTTTTGAAATTGCATTTGAATTACATCTAACATGCGAAGAGCTGCACAGGCATGACATTTGCACTCCAGCTGAGAACCTGCTCGTAGGCCTACTTGTATTTTATTCCGCTTGGGTGCGCAGAACAGACAGTTTTGACTGAAGGTGCAAAGCAGTGACACTTCATCTAAATAGGTGTATTCGACTGTCCGCCATTAAATTATTCATCACGTAGAGTTAAATGTTTAATGTGGACTAGATAGTATTCTCTAATTGTAGCCTGAATGTCTCGCTGTTTGCGGGTAATGTCAGTAACAGGGCAAAGTGAGCGAGAAACAGCTATGAACCTAAACGGTCACACAACTTCCAAATAAAGAAGCTACAGTTCCTCGTGCGGTTCATTGATTATATCGTCGTCTGTGCAAGTTCGACTGTTAACTAGCAACACAATTTTATTTATAGTTGTTTGAACACACTGGGGTTGACGTTCCCGTGTGCAAATTAATGGAAAAAGCACCCCAAACAGCATGCTACTGCCATTAAATATTAACCTGTCAAATGCAAAGCTTCGGCCACGCAACTTAAATGCCAATGCTAGCAAATTAAGTAGTTAGATGCGTTACAATAGATAAGGCTGCCCGTTGGTGATGTGGCTAAAATGTATATCTGCATAAACGACAAATTTTCTATGTGACCAACACGCGCAGTAAATCTCTGAAGCGGGGCGCGCTCTTCGTTTTTTTCACATCTGGGCGGGCTTCGTCCCTCCCACTTGTCATGGATTGGTTACGTTTTGCCCACCTGTTGAAAATGACCAGTCCGTGTGTGGCCTTTAGGACTGTCAGTGTTTGTCGAACATAAGTAGATTTGCATTGGGTGAGTTGGAGAGTCTGACTTCGTGAGCAGTTCCGGGTTCTCTCCAAATCTTTAGCTGGCTATATTTTAACAAGTGAGCTCGCTAGATTTTAACGGTAGTTGGGGCGTCCTTCTCCGGATTCTTTGAACAATGGCGCTTCTCATGGAGCACCAATTCAGGCAGCTCCCCGCCGATAAGCAAGTGGAGACCAGGCCCTTTCTGGAGTCGGTGTCGTACCTTCCGCCATTCTTTGGTAAGTTTTCACTCGCTCAGCCAGGTAGCTAACCTGCAGTCTTACCTAGCTCGTCGAGCGAGTTTATGCCGCTTTAAGTTAACGGAGACTCATGTATTGGGGAATGACTAGTGTTCGCTGAATTATTGTTGAAAATACAGCTATCAGTCTGACGTGTACGTTTACGTGGAGCAAAATGGCTAAGTTAGTTAGCTAACTAAATCAGTTATCTACAGTCAAGTAGTTGACTAGCCGAGTTCATTCCATGCATTTTGTTGGGTTGAGTTCGCAACGGATTCGATAACTAACTGCAACAGTTAATCTAAGTAGCTAACACAAGCGAACTGTAAAACAGGGATTGTATTTGAGAATGGATTACAGGTTTACTTTGAATACTCTTGCTTCTATCGTGTAGCTATCCAGCAGTAGTAATCAAACATGTAATTTCTATAATTGCTATAATACCCAATTAATCACTAATTAATTAGTCTGTAAATTTTATCTTGGTAGCTAGCGCATTGGTATGAACTATGAGGGCAATTCTTTTAGTGCTGGGATGTAAAGGATTATTAATTAGCATTTACTGGTGATGAGGATTATAGCTACAATGTGTTTGTGACAGTCGTGTTGGCAACAGCTTCTCTAAATACGTCTCCTGTGTTTACTATAACCGGTAAGGGTGGTCATTCGGCAACTTGTTTAGTAAGCAAACCATCCTGATCCCTTCACAAACACGACAGATAAAGCGTGTGACTTTTTACTCGCTATCAGTTATCTTGCGTGGGATCAATGTTTGGGATTAAAATAATTGTTATTAAATGAGCCAACACACAAACAAAGTCTAGTTATGGCCTGTCTCATCCTTACGAAATATAGTCTTTTGTATATTTGTAATTTGAATTTCTGTAGCCTATACTTTATTCTTTTATTTATGCAAGAGGTCCCTCCCACTCTCTATGTATACTGTCTATAGATATCTGTTGCCATATTATTAACGATTACATTATGATTGTGCTTGGGTTCAAAAGCCTGTTCTGCCACATTTTCTTTTATATTTTTGTTAGATATACAGTGTACTCTTTCTGCCCAAATCACTAATTTCCCATATATTATGGTATTAAAGATTGAAATGTATGTGTATGTTACACTTGCACCTAAGGCATACAAGAGTGGAATATAACCTGCTAATGAATCCTACTGATTTTTGTTTGAGGAAAGAAAAAAAAAAGACAGTGGGTTAGTCTGTATTTGATCAAATTCCCTGCTCTGCTTACAGCTAGCAAAATAAAACCTTGTAAAACTCCAAGGGTGTATGTGTTTAGACGGAGATGGCCTGTAGGCGTGGCATCCCCAAGGATGCTTTTACAGAGGCGTGCCAAATGTGTCGCCTACACAGAGGCTGATTCATGGACGTTTATAGTCAGCGTTTGACTTGGGTGCCGCGGTTTGATGTTCTTGTTTTTACACGATACCTGACCGGCGTGTTTAACACACCCGTGCGTTTGGTGTAGCCTACCTGTGAGGGACTGCTAAACGCGTGCGTAGCCCCCGAAGCTACTGTTTGTGGTATTTCCGTTGCCATGGTTCCGTAAGACAAAAGGAGGGGCGATGGAAACACCGGTGAATGTTGGGTGTCTTTGGGACACTGCGGCTGAAGAAGTCAAAGCCGGTTGCCTGAGGCTGTAGCACGCTTGGCTGTGGGGGGGGGGGGGTGGCGTGTTTGGAACTGCATACTGACGTCCTAGACCTCGTTGTGTGGTCGTTACCGCTAATGTGAAAATAATATTTTATGAAAATTAATTTTTCGCCTCCTGCTACGTTTGGGCACTCGCACCTTTCTGTTTTGCTTTTAGCTAGAGTGCAGCCTCTGTAGAAGAATGAAACCCATTTCCAGGATCTCACGAAATTTCCCAAACCGGTTTCTCATCTTGAAACTGATTTCCACTGATCTCTGGCCTTCGGGACTGTTACCTTCCCCTCCCTTAAACGCTTGCCTGAGAAAGTTGTGCAACGCGATACGCCATCTATTAAAACACTTCCTTCCAGCTCGAGCAATTATATGTCATGAGGGATTATCTTTTTGGATCGCGTTTCTTTGCAAAGCGAGTAACAAACCTTTTTGCATACATAATTTAATCTCCTGTCCTGAATTTAGGACGAGAAATTGATTAGGCTGGTGTTGAGTTGCCCTGCCCATTCAGAAGGGGTACAGCGTGCCCGGATATCATTGTAATGTGTCATTGTGCGATTCGTATGCGAAACCTTTTCCTATTGAATTTGCGAATCTGAAACACCCAAAGAGTTCCAGGTCTCAGTTGTGGATGTTGGCTGGCTTTCTTTCCATTTCATTGTTTTGTGTTGAGTCTGCTAATCACCAAACTGCCTCCCTTTTACCTTTCAACAATGCAGGAAACTGTACCCGCCCATCTCTCAATGCAAATCAGATACATTTTTTTGTGTGTGTGTGCTGGCCTTTTTGTTTCGTGAAATGAGTAGATTTATTTGAGCACGTTAAAAAGCGTAACATTGGACGCTGTGGTTAATTTATGCGGTGTGCACCCTTCTTTCAAAAGCATGGAAAATAATCAGGTGACGACCTTGTATTCAAGGGAACAGAAAGTTGCCCATAAATATGGGCCCGTCCCATGTTTTTAATAAGACGGTTAAATATCAGTATATTAGTGCAAATGTAGACTGTATTGGTCATTGGTGCAGTAAAGTAATCATGTAGTCAGATGCTGATGTTCTTTGTTTTGTTGTGTGAGATCGCTGGCAGTGGGTAGTGAGCCCGATGGTTTGAACGATGCCCTCAGTGCAGGGCCTTGTGGGGGGGCGGGGGGGGGGGGGGCGGTGCCAACGTCACTGCAGTGCGTACAAAGCAGTGGCAAAATACAAACCGAAACGAGGCAACAGAAAAAGGGCCTGCATTGTGCGGCAGGGCTGAACAGAGAGGGGCAACGGCGTCAGATAATGAGCGCATTCAGGAAGAGTCGCTATGTTGAGGGCGGGGGGGTGGGGGGGGTGGGGGGCGGGGGGGGGGGGGTAGAATTCTCCGTAACCAGAGATGCCCTGGGCGAGCGACACAGTGTCTCACAGTCTGTCATGAACGAGATACTGTAGTCAACCGGGGCGCTGAGGGCTGTCAACACACGCTCCCCCTAGTGGCCGTCTCCGTGTAATGCAGGTAGCGAGTAGCTTGGGTGGTCCTCCACTATCCCAAGCTGCACTGGCCTGGACAAATGTACCCAGGGTTGGAGTAATTCCCTTGAATTGCAGTACCTCGAATAAAACGGGCCTATAGGCTACTGACACTGAAGGTAATGTGTCGGCCTCAAATTGTGTTCAGATAATCAGAATTTATGTCGCCGCTTTGGATTGGTTTTTTTATTTTTTATTTTGAAAAACATTGTATTCCACAAAGTAAATGACCTAAAAATGCAGTTCCATCTGTGGTCTTTAGAATGCTAATATATTTTGGGACCGAACGCTGAACTGAGGCAATCTCATTGATGTTATTCCCTCAGCCGGGCTGTGAATCGGACCCGTGGACCCTGAAGCAGCCGGGGGGGGGGATTTGGGGGGGGGGGTGGCGCGGTGCCGGTGTTTTACGGTGCTGCTCCGGCTAAATGCCGCACCTGGAGAGACCGCTGAAAAATGGATGAGGCTGTGAGAGCTGCTTTCAGAAATCTGTCCGGCTCTCTCAGGACGGCCTGAATTATTGATCAGCTGTTTTAAGAGAGACTGGGTGGGAAGGGGGGGGGGGTGGGAAGGGGGGGTGCACTATTTTAAATGGCACTAAAGGCTCAAAGAAACCTTGGTACAAAAGTAAAGATGTAAATCATGTCAAGCGCTGTCTGCTCTAACCATTCTGTAGCCCTATACACTATGGGCCTATACTAAGATATACACTAAGACCCTTTAGCACGTGCCTTTTAGCACATGCAAAAACCAGTAACATGCCCAATGATTGGTTGCGACATTTGTTTTTCAACCAATCACTGAACGTGTTATTTGTTTTGTATGTGCTGAAGGTCTTAGTAAATCAGGCCCAAAGTTTTTTGTGTTGCCGTGTACATTACCCAGACCCATGTTTATTCGGGGAAGGCGATTCCTCGCTCGTTTTTGTGTTGCGATTTTGGTGATCCCGCCACTGCAGTACCTCTGATTCTCTTGCCCCTCCCACCCCCCCCCCCCCCCCCCCCACAGACTGCCTGGGCTCCACGGTCTTCGCCCCGGTCAAAGCGGACATTGCTGGAAACATCACAGTAAGCCCCCCGACTCTGTCTGAAACTAATACTGGAAGTCACCTAGGGCTGTTCTGTGAGAGAGTAAAACTCAGGGAAACACTTTGATTGGACATCGGTAACCTGTGGATTTATTTGCTCTGGAGGTCCTTGGTACGTGCGGTTAAAATCTGTCATTGGACTTTGTTTTCAGATACGTAGGTACCTTAATTTCTCAACCCTATTTGAGATGGTTTGTGTCAAGGCAGTAGAAAGATAAACTGCTGATAATTTCTTTTTTTGACAACACGCTGTATAAAGTGCCATTTAGACATGATGGACAGAAAAGTGAGTGGGTAATCATTAGTGGCTTGCTTTGTGAAGTGTACTGTGACAAATTCTTTGTAAATCTGCCATATAAATGTGTGCGATTTAGATTTTTTTGTTTAGTGATGTCCATTTCTCAGGGAGAAAAAAAAATTGAAAAAAAAAAAATCTATCTTTCTCTCCAGAAAATCAAAGCAGTGTACGACAGTAACCCGTCCAGGTTTAAGACCCTGCAGCAGATCCTGGAGGCGGAGAAGGAGATGTACGGCTCTGATTGGCCCAAAGTAGGAGCCACCCTGGCGCTTATGTGGCTCAAAAGGTGGGGCAGGCTGGCGTGGGACTACATTTCCCATGAGGCTTTGCGTGGGTGGCTGTGGGCCTGACCTGACCGCCCGCCGCTGCTCTCTTCTGTCCACCAGGGGTCTCCGGTTCATCCAGATCCTGCTGCAGAGCCTCGTGGACGGCGAGAGAGACGACAGCAACCCCAATCTCATCCGCGTCAACATCACCAAGGCGTACGAGCTCGCGCTGAAGAAGTACCACGGCTGGCTGGTCCAGCAGCTCTTCAAGGTAACACGCGTGTGTTAGAACGTCGATGGATGGCTAGCTGTGTAATTTTGCGTTCGATTGCTTTGTTGTTGGTTTTTTTTTTTTGTGTAGAAACACGTTTTGAAAGAAACGCGTGCACGTGCTCTCTCTGTCCTGCAGGCGGCGCTGTACGCGGCCCCCTACCGGTCGGACTTTATCAAGGCTCTAGCCAAAGGGCGGGAGGTGAAGGAGGAGGACTGCTTGGAGAAGGTCCGTCAGTTTCTGGTCAATTACACGGTCACGGTGGACGCCATCTATGAAATGTACAACAAAATGAACGCTGAGCTGGACTACAAAGTGTGACCCCACCCGTCCCGTCCTGGTCCTCACGGCCTGTCTGACCAAAGCCTTTAGCCCCCGTCCTACCCCGCCCCGCCCCGCCCCGCCCCGCCCCGCCCTGCCCTGTTTGATTTTATCTTTCGTCCGGCGGCTTGCCTCAGGCTGTGTGCCTTTTTGCACTTTCTTGGGCGCGGTCCGTGACCTGGTTCAGCCGAACAGATGGCCACACCCCTCTGTGTTCCTCTTTAACTTTTTTCCTGGAGTGCCTTTGGCTTGAAATCCTCTGAAGAGGCGGGTAGGTGTCCTCAATGCGCTGTGGCTGCACAAGGCCTACTGTAGGCTGTCCTCACTGATGCATTACATTACATCACATTACAGGCATTACATTACATCACATTACAGGCATTTAGCAGACGCTCTGATCCAGAGCGACCCACACAACATTTTACATCGCAGTTACGTTACAGCCGTTTATACAGCTGGATATGTACTGAAGCAGTGCAGGTTTAGTGCCTTGCTCAAGGGCAGTGTCCTACCCAGGAATCGAACCTGTGACCTACAGGTTACAAGACCAGTTCCTTACTCATTATACTACACTGCCGCCCCCCACATCCCACATCCGCACTGTAGGCCCCGAGCCCAGTGCTTTTTTATATTATATATTATATATTATTATATTTTATATTTTAACCTGACCTGGCTGGAAGACGCGGCAACTGGGAATATTCATCCATTTAAAAAAAAATATTTAAAAAAATCCTTATTAACACCAACCAGCCTTTTTTGAGGCTGTTTTTAGGAAAACCAAAACCAAAGTATTTGAACACCAAACTGTAACTTAATGCCTGCCTGCCAGCCAGCCGCCCCCCCCCCCCCCCCCCCCCCCCGCAACCCCAGTCCAAGAGCTTGTTAAACCGGTTTTGCCATCAGCAATGTTTTATTTATTAGTTCCTTAAGCTTTGTGACCGTTAATTTAAACCCCAGCACGCTGACCAGAAACTTACTTGAAGCTACTTTCACACACATGCAAAAATACTGTATTCAGATCACCTGGGTTTTGTGTAGGAAGGTGTGTCTATTTCTGACTGATTTAGGAATATCAATATATCTTATAGACTTGCTATATATACTGTATGTGACAGACCTGGGTCCAATACGTATTTGTTTTGGATTCAAATACTTCTCCATGCTTTACTGATCTTGTCTGGTGCATTGGAACCAATGAAATACTCTCAAAAAGTGCAAACCCCGCCTTCTGGTCATATTGGTAGGCTCAGTTACACCAGGCAAGAGCAATAGAGCACAGAAAAGTAATGGAATCCTAAACAAATACGTATTTGACCTAGGTCTGGTAGATATAATTTAACTGAAATGTTTCAGTTGTCTTATGATTTGTGAAATTATACTGAAGTGCAACTGGGTAAATGGTCAGACTCTTGCGATGTTCGGTGAGGTTAAATCATGCAAAGTGCTGAAGTGGTACTATGTTGTATTTACTGTCTTTTACAAAATACTGTCATGTACATGCAGTCAGTAGAAGGATTGCCATTCCTCTCTCTGAATTATGCATAATGCTTTGTGTTTGACCTGCCTTCAATCCTAATTTTTTTTTTTTTTTACGAAAAGATGTTTTGGGGAAGTTCAGCTAAAAAAGGTGGGATTGGGTGGACTAACTGAATTTGGTGCTCTTGCCATCATCAACTCAAATCCACATTTCAAAGCGATGCTAATAATCGTTTGTGTTCGTTGAGGATTTCAGGAAATGAATGGATTATGTGAAATGGACTTTCCATTAGATATTTATTTGGCTTAATTCTTAGCCTGGATACAAAGACTTAGTGTTAGTGGGACCACAAGATTTCAGCCTCTTTCAAAAAAAATGTGATTAGCTTTTTTTAACCACAGTTATGAATTTTATTTTCCCTCACTGAAGATTTCAAATTACTTTCAAAATGATGAAATAAATGGTCTTGCAAACCTGATGTCTTATTTTCAGGTATTTTCAGGTAATTTCAGGTAAATATTTTCAATGCCCCCTCTGCAGGTGATGCTCACAATGCCTTTTGCCTCCGACACCAAAGTGCAGATTTATGCCTTCTTCATACACCAGTGGAGAGTTTACATGACGTTCACCTCTTGAACAGTTACAATAATAATTATGATAAATAATATGTTTAGTGTTGAATGTAAGATTTTACCTCTGGCTGAATTATGCAGGGCTACTGTATATCCACTGTCTGGACAAAAATAATCTGTATTTTTATTTTTTTGTTGTTGTTTTTTTTTTTTTTCTTCTCTTCCAATAAGTGTATTTTTAAGGTGGCTAAATGTTCGGGAATCAAATCATACCAGTAATATGAGGGATGCCGCATGTTCTGGGATACACACGTACAGCAGCAACACGAAAAACAAAATAAAATGTCCCACCGCATGCCTTGCCTGTCACGCAGGTGTACCATGTACCTTATCAGGGTGGCTCATGGGAGTTTTCTTGCAGCATTCCGTTGTGTGCCTTTGCCTGTAAGCTGGACGTGTAGCTAAATTAAATTGATGGGATAGTTTAGCTTTTACTGCCTACTGCAATGCACTGAGTGTGGCTGGGTTCTGGGTGCGTTTGTTATTCTGATATTTGCTTCTGTTTCTTACTTTGCCTGATTATTTTTGAACTTTGTCTCATCCTTTCCTGTCGATCTCAAGTAATTAATTAATGAACAATTGCAATATTTCTTAATTTATTAATTGTCCACACATTTATTATGAATATGACCATGAGCTTATTGGGGTTGATTTTGGTGAACGTGAATCTTAAACATGCTTATTCTAATGTTTTATGAATAAAACAAACAAACAACAAAAGGGCTACTTGACTGTGTTGTTCATGTTTATGAGCTAATCAAAGCCATGTGATGTAATGGAGCATAGATAGCAATGTGGTGTGTGTGTGTGTGTGTTATGTACATGTTTGTATGTGAATGCATTTTCAATGCCAGAATATCAGTCACAAAATGTAATGGGAAGGGGAGGTGCACGCTTGCAACTCCAATAGTCATTTTATTTGTGAAATGTTAACAGATTGGGAATAACTATTTAAAAAAATACTCTATATTCATATATTTGTATGTCGTTAACCTCATTATCTGATCAATAAAAATATATGGATTTATATATGTAAAGTAGCCTATTAATGTTTCATAATTGCCTCTTCTGTGGCTTTACAGATGGCAGTACAAAAAGGGACAAGTATCTTCAGCTTTAACAGCATCTCTCCATTGTTTACAATGCAGTGCCCAAACGTTTTAGTTACAGTATACCAACTAGCCACTAGAGGGCGATGTTCTCTAAGGTTTTACTCTAAAGACCTGTGCAGTTCAATACACACTCATGCACACTCATGTGCAGTTCAATACACTCATGAATTACTTTGTATATTGGCTTCAAAAAGGTCATACACGACGATGATCACTAAAGGAAGTATAAATAAATGAAAATAACTTGATATAATATACAGTTAATATAAACCCACTATGTTTTACATTAGACCACGTCAAGAGCTTGATGTTCCCTCTTCGTACTTATGTATACCAACTCTGACGTGAACTGCAAAATGCTCAAAAACGTTTTCCACGGCAAGTTTCACTACATATTGGGATTAGCGGGGTACAAGTCCCCATTTGATGTGGACAGTCTGGGCAACCCAATTTACGTCTGTTCATTCAAGCGGCATGAAAGTAAGTCGTGCCAGTTAAGTGAGACTAATTTGTACCAAAAAAATAAATAAATAAAGAGTCACACCACCCTATTGGTCCAAAATCAGTTCAATGAGAAACTGAGGTATTGAATTGCAGTTCCTTAGGCGGTACCCGGTGTTCGTTTAACGTACGCAGAACGTGACGGTGTCGGTCAATTACCGCGTTGGTTGTGTCCCCACCCATTCCCTGACCGAAAGTATCGGGATGTCACGGAGGCGGTGAACACACACAAAGCTAAACATGTAAAGTCTTGAAAAGCGTACCTGCATTGGTACAAAGAGTGCAGTTTGTTTTCTAGGAGGGGGGAACTAAGGAAGACACCTCCGTGCGCCAAGCACTGACGCGCGAAGTGTAGACGAAAACTGGGAGAAAGGATAACTTAGGTGAAACGCAGAAGACAAGGATTTCCCCCTGAGTGAATACTAAGGAAAACATATAACCTACGAACGGATTGTTTTAAAGTCCTGTCTTTGTCAACGTGAAGTTCAAGTCAGGTAACGACATTCGAGTTGGCATCTGGACAAATAATTTATTGACGGCCAAGGTAGGCAGGCGCGTTTCTTTTTGGGTGCGATTTGGTCTGAGTTGTGTAATTTTTTCCTATTGAAAATGCAATTATTCAGAACCAGACAAACTCAAATAGATTTACTTTGAACAGATTATGTCTTTTTACGTAGTTATTTTCAGCCTTAAATGTTTCCACTGCTTTCAAGAGGGGAAAAGAGTACAAAAACACAATGTTCTGAAACAGAAGCTGAGGCTTGGTTAACTGTGCTGTTTCTCAGTGAAGTTTAAGTAAAAATGTGAACAATTGAGTGGATTTCAGTGTGGCCAAGGAGTAAGAACATACTCTTTATTGTCATTTAATAGTTTTCTTGAGTTTGTGTGTATTCGGAAGACAAAAAAATAAATATAAATAAAACAACTCTGGAAATCACGTGGCGTCATACAAGCCGATGGGAAATATATGCCACACTTTACGTAAAATACAGTTTAAAGTTGTGTTTTGATCAAATGGTAAATGGACTGCATTTATATAGCGCTTTTATCCAAAGCGCTTTACAATTGATGCCTCTCATTCGCCAGAGCAGTTAGGGGTTAGGGGTTAGGTGTCTTGCTCAAGGACACTTCGACATGCCCAGGGCGGGGTTTGAACCAGCAACCCTCCGACTGCCAGACAATCGGTCTTACCTCCTGAGCTACGTCGCCCCCGATCATGTAACTATCATGTAACTAATAGATCATGTAACTAATAGATGCAGAACCATGCCAATCTACCATCCTGAGAAAGATGAGAAGGAAAAGAAGCTGTCTAATGGAGATGACACAGGCTGACTCTTAACGGACGCACGCGCGCAGGGGCCGCCGCCAGGGATTTTGGGCCGCGTTAAAATAAAATATTCTGTTGATATCAGTTTCAATAACTGACAAATAATAAAAGTATGAATGCTATGTTATTATATTTTTGAGGGACGCTGTCAATCAAGAATTTCCAAAAATTTAACAGGTGGTAGAGTCTTCTTACAGAGCTTCCCTACTGCAGAATAACCTTCCAAAACATATCCATCTGAATAATAAAATTACATATTTGACATTTTTTTTTTAACCTTTTGCACAAAATACTTTAGTCTTAAGTATTTTGCTGTTTTTACACTGAAAGACACCTGTCAAATTTTTTGGAAATTCTTGGGACTACTAGAAAACCTGCATCTTGAGAATGAGCTTGTGAGGTTGAAGCATGTCTGATAAATATATTTGTGCTAGTCCATGGAACACTTTGAAAGTTAGAAGCAAAAGCCTGAAAGTCAGCCCTGTACTTAACCTTCTTCTTTAATTCTTAATTCATTTTAATATATTTCGTCATGCCACATATAATTTAAACAAAGAGAGTGCCTGGCCGCGAAGTCCAACATAATTCCGGAATCTGTCCAATAGAATCTCATTATCTCATGGTCAAAAGCTGTACTTAGGCCAAGAAGCACTTGTGTAGATAAAGAATTGCAGTGTGATGGCAGTAGTACATCATGTACAGCCTCGACAAGTGTGGTTTCAGAACTGTGGTTAGGTCTAAATCCTCCCTGGAAAGTTTCAAGGATATTGATAACAACAGCTGTCTCTAGTATCTTAGAGAGGAAACAGACTTTTGAGGAAAGGTCTGTAGTTTTTATTAGATCATCAGGGCTCGAGATGAGATTTGTTAACGATGAGGTTTCTTAGGATGAGGTTTGGGTGGCAAGGTGGCACAGTGGTTAGCACTGTTGGCACAAGAAGGAGGTTACGGGTTTGAGTCCCAGCCAACCGGATCTTCTCTGTGTGAGGCTTTTATGTTCTCCCCCGTGTTCGCGTGGGTTTCCTCCGGGAACTCTGTTCTCCTCCCACACCCAAAGACATGCATGTCAGGTTAGGTGCACTCCTGCCATTGCCCATGACCAAGGCACTGGCCTCAGAACTGGAGTCCGTCCCTGGGCGCTGTGCACTGTAGCCGCCCACTGCTCCTAAGCAAATAGGACGGGTTAAAAGCAGAGGACAGATTCCCCCACGGGGGTTTAATAAATTGTATCTTATCATATCCTATCTTATAAATATTGGTTTAATAGCAGCCATCTTCAGGAACTGCAACCCGCATCCTGTTCACTGGGACGTCTTAATAGCTGTCAGTTTGTGTTGGCCCAGCACAGGCGGAAGTTTTCTTTGACCATTGCTGTTGGTGTTGGATCAAGCGGGCTTGTAGCTGGTATTGAGAGTATAACCAGTTTGGTCAGCTCATCTGCTCCAGTAGGAATTAAACGGTGCAGCGTTTCAATCAGAGCTTTATTCTGCAGTATCGCATTGCCGGCCTTTTCACAGGCTTTTCGGAGAAGTGATGCACGGAGAAGAAGACTCCTGGCAGATCCGGCCTCTGATAGTCTCTAATTTCTCATTAAATAAAGGTTGTGAAGCCATTACTGCTGTAATTGAGAGTGTGACTCACAGATTCTGGAGATTTAATTTTAGTTTGTTAGTTTGCTTACCGTGTTAAAGAGAAATCTTGGGTTATTTTTATTCAGCTCAATCGGATTGTCTTATGTCTAATAAGTGAAAAAAATTCTAACAATGTCATTTTGTGATTCAGATAGATGTGAAATCATGTTTATTCAAGAACCATAGTGAAGTGAATGAATTCGTGTGTGAACACATTTATGACAAAAAAAAAAAATCTGTTTCAGTGGAAAAACTGCAAAATACATAAGATAGGAACAATCATGAGGTCAAAGTTTGAGAATGATAGGCAAAACAGTCTCCATGAATGTAACTTTATTGTCGGTCGCTTTTACTATTTTTATTTTCCCATATTTGTGTGGCATGATCGAGATCCGCATGTTAGACCTGCAAGTGAAATAAAGGGAAATCAGTTAAATATATGAGCACTATCTCAAGGCCTATATCGTAAGGCCCAGGACTTGGTACATGAGAACAACACAGCCCTTTTGTACGGTTGCACAGTGAACTGGCGAGTCTGGCAAGCTGGTGGTACAATTTTACGACAGGTTTTGACTTGTCAGAACGGCGGCTTCTAAAACAGCGAGACTTATCTGGATGACTTCCATATCCCACAATCTCTTGCACACACGGCACTCTCGGGAGATCCTGCGTTGTGTCAGAGCTGCAGTATTCCAAGAGAGGAAGTCTTGTACTGTATATCTTTGTGTAGGGGGTGGCGGGGTGGGGGAGTATATACATACACGATCTTATTCTTTCCCAGTCATATCTTATCCGAACCTTTTATTTAGTTTGTCTTGCGGTTCGGTGTCAGAAAGTTTCAGACGGGGAATTGGTGGTGACAGCGATGATCGCTGGCTCGCTGTGTTCTCACGGCCGTTCGACGCACAATCCGCTTTCCCGAACACCTCTGGGATGACTCACACCCCCCTTGTACCGAGCTCTTGTACCGTGACCTCACGCCACGCTGGTGAATTATCGCTCTGTTCTCCGCACACACTGTGTGTACAGTATGGGCTGGGGACGATGCCCAGCGTCACACCAAATCCTGTGCGGTTGACTCCAGTGGCTAAAAAAGTCTCCAACTTTGTTGTACCTGTGTGTGTGTGTGTGTGTGTGTGTGTGTGTGGGTCTGGGTGTGTGTGTGTGCGTGCGTGTGTGTGTGTGTGTGTGTGTGTGGGTCTGGGTGTGTGCGTGTGCGTGCGTGTGTGTGTGCATGCGTGTGTGTGCGTGTGTGTGCGTGTGTGTGTGTGTGTGTGTGTGCGCGTGGGAAAAGTCGCCCAAACCCAAAACCTGAACGTGGGACTCCTCCAGCTGAGACACATCATTCCCTCTCGCACTCACTTCCTGCAACAGCACAGAGTTTCCGGATAAATAAGCAGGATTTATTTGTTTGTTTTTTTTTCCTGTGACGGGACGGTGCCGCTTTCTGCCCAAAAGCCTTGTGTTGCCGTGACACTCGGATGCCGGAGATTGAATGTTCACCAGTGAGAAATTAATTCTGCTTTCGTTCCTCTGGTATTGATGAGCGTGTAGATAACGGTGACATCTGTATCCCATTTACATTGAACGACTGCAGTAAAAAGTATATGGAAGGAACTCAGCCAAGTACACTTTCTTATGTAACAGGCTTTCCTGATTATAAGCAAGGCCCGTAACCGAAGATGTATGAGAGTTATGCTGGTAATAAAATGAAGCCAGCCGCTGAACGTATTGTGCCTTAGAATAAGTATTCAAGGAATGCCAAACATCTACAGAGAGAGGGTATATTATAAATCTGGTGGAGGTGGAGGTGGAATGCTGGGGTATTGTGTTTTTAAACTTTAAGTGTTATTGTTAAAATCACAAGAGCTGTGTGCAATATGGCGGAGGGAGGCTGCTCAAGATAACTGAGCAAAACATTCTGGAAGAACAGACTGTGGCACAAGATATTCATAGGCCCAGGGAATCTAACTGTAATCATAATAGGAGCTAGCGATGTTGGCGGGAACCTCGATAAAGACCAGCAAGAACCTACTGAACCTGCGTGGACAACCACAGTGCCAGCGTTTTTGCAAATGGGCATTACACCAGACCTGGGTCAAATACGTATTTGCTTTGGATTCAAATACTTTTCCACGCTTTGGTGATCTTGTCTGGTGAATTGGAACCAATGAAATACCTTCAAAAAATGCAAACCCCACCTTGTGGTCATATTGGCAGGCCAAAATTACACCAGGCAAGATCAATAGAGCACAGAAAAGTATTTGAATCTAAAACAAATATGTATTTGACACGGGATAGTTCATCAACTCTTTTGTGTACTCTTAACAGCTGATTCTCACGTGGGCTGCCTTGCCAGTACGGCTCGTTAATAGAACAGTTTGGTGACGCGTTTCTAAACGCTAACGGGACCGACAGATGTGACGCTAGTGGGCTACTGCATGCTTACTAGCTGGGATTCTTTGTTAATGAGCATTTTTTCTCAGGCCCAATAGCGGTAATGACTGTACCGCTGCCTGCTGGGATACTACAGCATTTAGTCGGTTGCAAATAGTTTTTAAGTTAATTAAAAAAATTTAAAAACCTGGAGCTGCTAGAAACAAATGGTTTGATCTGCATGCTGGCCAAAAGAGCTGCAACTGTCTTTGTTTTTGCTGGAAAGACCTTGTTCTGTAACACTGGGCACAATTGTCATTCCGTTTAAATTAATGTGCACGGACAGGGGCGAACTTCCCCAAAGTCAAAAAAACTGGGGAAATGGAGTAACAATGGTGATAAGCGTATCTGAAGATGTGTACTGTATGATAGGGCCTAAATATAAGTATCGGAAGCAGTCAGTTCCCTGGCAGCAATCTCCTGTCTGAATCAAGCCATTTATAAATAAAAATAGATAATGCCTTTTGTACAAATGTCCCTGATATCCCAAAATTGCTGTGTATCTGTATCTTATCTATTTTGGGACAGGTGTGGTTGTTCAAGTGACTGATAAGGCCATGTTGAGTCACCAATTGCTGATATTTCTGCTTTTCCTAGTCATGAAATAATGCCAGGCATCCATTGCAGTTTGACATCTTAAATACTGAGGTGGAGCAGCAGCTTATACATTTAAGACAAAAACCTGTCAACATTATACGGGTTATTAAGAAGAACATCCACAATGTATAGGCAACAGAAGACAAACAAATACACAAATATGTAAATACGCGTGGGTGTGTGTGCATGCTGGGAAATAATAATGAATAATGAATCTAATATAGTGTCTTTCTGTTTATTTAACTATGCAGATTTGTGTGCACTTACTGGACTGTATTTTTGAAAAATATATGCCCTCATTACGATGGGAACAATGCCCACCAGGGCTAGTAGTTCTCTGGGACACCAAAGGGGTCCTGCTAGGGGATAGCGATAACATGTTTGTGATAGTAATAGATAACTTTGGAGAAGCAGGAAGAGATTTGAAGCTCTGTCTGACTCGTAGAGTAACACTGTGTCCTTTTTTCCAGCACGTGTAGTTCTTCCCATACTTTGAGCAGAGACCAATAGCCTCTCCTGAGAGAATCTAATGGTTTCACCGCAAATAATATTGGATTTAGAAAAAAATTTATTTGTCGATTCAATTCGATCGCAGGGAAACGGACGGCATTTTCATTCGAGAGTTAATGAAGTGAGATGGAAATAGCGGGGATCAGCTGGAGCTGTCAGTGTCTTTTTCCCGCTAAATTGGACTGCGAGGCTAATGAGTGGAATTTGTTACCGCGATGATGGCGACGCACGCGGCATCGCTGAGTGAAACCTAGTCATCTGTCAGCGACGGCTTCTTACAGACAGCGTGGCCAAATGAGTATCGCGTTCATTAGTGCTTTGTCTCACGATGCGCCGCTGTCTGTGGAAACCCAGCTGTTTTCTTGTGTCCTAAGTATGTCTGGATGAAGAGAGAGAGAGAGCAACAGCATTCGATTGCTGCTTGGATGAAGCTGATGTCGTGTTTTAAAATCGTCAAAACTGTTTTGGCAATCGTAATGTAAATAGGCTATTAAAAATGTTTCGCCAATTTTGTAACGCAGTGAGTGCTTACACTGCAAGATGTTCAATTAAAAGTACACTTGGACTAATGTGAACCCTGTTAGTATTGACTTAGCACTAAACCCTGTGCAACAGCAAACCTTGTGCAACAGCAAAGCTCAACAAGGAGTTGCTGGAGGGCAGTGCAATCTTGCAGTCGTGAAGCAGACTTCCGTTACGCCGTTGAAAAAATTGAAAGCCCTTCCTGGTCTAAAACAAATTTTGGAAAAACTCCACCGCTCCAAAGGTCAGGACTGGGCAGTCTGATGCCCTGTGGTCACGGGCAGAAATCCAGAGGGTTCGACAGCCAAACGTCCGGCTGGCTAGCACCCGCCACCACAGGGTCAGTAGACCATAACTCTGCCCATAGGAGTGGTCACATGGGGCCAGCTCAAAGCACAGAGAGTCCGTTGACCAGTTCCATAGCATCATATCCAGCAACCGACATGTTCCGTTCCATAACTGACTCTTACAGTAATCGCTGATTTTAGTTTAACTTAATTTAGTTTAGTTGAGTTTAATTTTCTTGTTCAAATGGCCCTGTAGGTGTATTCAGGTGTCTGATCTCAGGTGATCAGTGAAACAGGAGGGGGATTTGTCTGCTGTGCTGTGTTCTTGGAATCTGATTGGATGATTGCATGTGCCCCCTCCCTCACCCCTCACCCCTCGCCCCTGCAGGTTCCCTCCACCTCGAGCATCCCGGGGACGGCACCGTCTCGCCATGACAGAGCCGGACGAGCCCCCCACTGGCGTGGCGGGGGAGGGGGGCGAGGCCCCGGCGGAGAACGACGCCTCCTTCCCGCTGTCCTCGCTCGCCAACCTCTTCGAGAGCGAGGAGACGCCCCCGTCCGCCGCCGCCGCCGCCGCCCCCCAGCCCCCCCCCAGGCCCGGGGAGAACCGGCAGAACCTGCGCATGAAGTTCCAGGGGGCCTTCAAGAAGGGGCCCTCGAACTCGACGGACCCCCTGGAGGCCTCCAGCTACGAGTCGCCCTTGATCGGCCCCAAGAAGGCGCCCATGGACTCGCTCTTCGACTACGGGACCTACCGCCAGCCCACCAATCAGAAGCGCAAGAGGAAGATGCTGCCTCGGGGGTGAGCTTTGGGTCACAAATGTGGGGTGATTAAAAAAAAACAACAAAAAAAAACCCCAAAATGTATGAAGCAAACTTCTGGTACACTTCAGTGGAAAAAAAATGTATTGGAGTCAATTACTCTTAAAAAAAAAAAAAAAAAAAAAAAGGTGGCTTAGGGAAAAGCTTTTGGAAATGTGTAAGGCGTGAATTAAAGGTGGGGGATTTTTGAAAAATATGGGAGGGGATAATGACGGGCATCTGGCAACCCCTGGGGTGAGTTTGAAGCTGGTGCCGTGAAGCTCATTCACGCATGGATCTGCATCTGGATGTCTCTGTGGGGGGTGCTCATCTGAGTCTAATTAAGCAGGCTTGGATGTGCACTGTTGCTGTTTTAAAGTGTTTACTGTGTAGATTAATGCAGCGTTTATTTTATTTACAGACGTTGTAGACGGCCGAATATGAGAAGGTTCTGGCCTTCAAATCTTTGATGTGTGTGCGCGTGTTTTTGTGTGTGTTTGTGTGTGTGTATGTGTGTTTGTGTTTGTTTGCGTGTGTGTGTGTGTGTGTATGTGTGTTCGTGTTTGTGTGTGTGTGTGTGTGTGTGTGTGTGTGTGTGCGTTTGTGTGTGTGTATGTGTGTTTGTGTGTGTGTGTGTGTATGTGTATTTGTGTTTGTTCGTGTGTGTGTGTGTATGTGTGTGTGTGTGTGTGTGTGTTTGTGTTTGTTCGTGTGTGTGTGTGTATTTGTGTGTGTGTCCGTGGTCTCTTGGTGACCCTTACCTTTGTGAATGAGCTCTTGTCGCGGGGCCGCTGTGCTTGCTCAGCTGTGCAGCCGGGCTGGGCGTTCGCACCCAAAGCCACACTGTCCTAGGTGTGCTCGGGAGGCCACAGAGAGCTGCGTTGTCGTCTGAGGTGCCGGTGAAGTAAGGTTTGAGTCGCGCCCTGTTGCTGACTCCGGTGCCGTCCCCCCCCCCCCCCCCCCCCGAATACAGAGAGCTCTGTTTACTGCGCGGTGGAGGAGGGCGGAGGGAGTGAGTGAGTTCGGGTTCGTCATTTTTGGCACGGACGCTCACGTCAACAGTGCCGCCACACGATGCCTCGTCAACAGGGGCCTGCCACGGCGGGGCGGGGCTGGGCGGGGGTGCGAGAACAAGGTGCTCTGAACTACGTCCAATGGCAGGCGAAGACGGTGAAGAGGGGGGTGAAAGCAACGCTTTGACTCGCCCCTGGAAGGCCGCTGGTTCCCTCATGAGGGCTCGCTTACCTTTCGGGCTTTTAGCTTACAGAACTGGTCACAGCGCGGATGCATCTGGGCTTTGCCCACACACAAACTCCTAACACGCATGTTACGTGACATTTCGCAAACGCCCCTTATCCAGAGCGACTTACACGGCGAGAATCGAACCTGCAACCTTTAGGTTACAAGACCAGCTCCTTACCCATTATGCATTACATTACATTACATTACAGGCATTTAGCAGATGCTCTTATCCAGAGCGACTTACACAGTATCCAATGATACAGCTGGATATATACAGGAGCAATGCAGGTTAAGCACCTTGCTCAAGGCTACAACGCCAGTGTCCTACCGGGGAATTGAACCTGTGACCTTTAGGTTACAAGACCAACTCCTTAGCCATTATACTACACTGCCACCCCATACTGTACTATGCCGCCTTTCACACACACACAAGCATATGTACAGTAACTGGATGAACACAAATGTTTTTTGTAACATCTGTCTGCAACAACGAGACTTCCTATCTTTCCACCAGGTATTGGGTCCTAAAGAAAGATCGGGAAAGTCCAATCTGAAATTCAGTTATTCTGATCTGAAAATTAATTTGGTGAAAAATGAATTCGTTTAATTAATCTCGGGGTTTTCCTTCAGGAATGTGACGTGTCTGATCATCCGCTGTGTGTGTTTGTCATCAACGAACTGGGAAACCGCGCCCAGCTGCGAAACACTTTTCGATTAACCGACCAGTAGCTTCCCGGAATTTCTTTGCTATTCGAACCAGGTGCTCAAGATGTTGAACTCAAAGCCAGCCGATGAAAGAAAACAAAAAAAAAACCTGGGCATCAAGACTGCCAATACTCCTATTGCCTGGCTCTGTTCTGTATGCAGAAGAAATGTTCTCGCTGGAAGAAGAAACGTGAAAAAAAAAAGATGAAAGAATTGCAACTTGAGCTGCTCGCCCGGCGATGGATATCAGCAGTGACTCTCGGGTCCTTCTCCTAACCGACTCCGCGCGCGTTTTGGTCTCTCCCACAGTAAGACGGAGGTCGAGCCGGATAGGAGCGTGACCCCCGACCCCCCGAAGGTGCTGAAGGTGTTTAACCGCACCATCCTCTTCAACGCGGCGTCCCGGGCCGACGCCCGGGCCCTCGAGGGCCTGCTCGAGTACCTCCTGGGCATGGACAAGAGGCTGACGGACGAGGAGTTCAAAGGTCAGATCCCAACAGAAGGAAAGACGGCAACCTGGTTGTGTTTATTTAGTCATTTATTTATTCATCCTTTGTTTCACCAGGATAGTCCCACTGAGATTAAAATCTATTTTTCACGAGTGTTGTGGCCGAGCGGTTCCAGGAAATACAATTAAATCAGACGAAATTAATAAAAAAATAAAAAATAAGATTTAAGATAATGACACTTATAAATGTGCCCAAATCTGAGCTACAGTGCTTTTGCTACAGAGCAGGAAGTGGGAGCCTGATCTGCCATCAAGATTTAAATACATTATGTTTGGGCAAGGACCCATTTTTACGTTTTTTTTTTATGGCAAGGGATATCGCTAAAATTAAAATTATTCAATAAAACAATTACAAAATGAGAGAAATTAAAATTGTCTTCCCCCGAAACCCCCTTCTCTTAGACTGAGCAGGAATACTATCAAATACCTACTCAGAATACTTAAAGAATACTGGCGAAAGTTCTCAAACCACGCCTTGTGCACTTAGGTGCCAAATGCCTGAAAATCCCCCTCACAAACGGATTCAGGGTTCTCAGCCTACTGTTATAGGAACGGTCGAATTGGAGAGGACCTTTGGCGGACCACATGTTATTTGTCCACAAGTTACAACACCATCAAAGTCGCAAAACGTGCTGGGTTAGGGGACCCATTTTCTCACGGTCCGTTCAGCGCTGTGTGGCGTTTCTACGGAAAGCCCGGCGGGCGGGAGCTTGTCAATCGCAGAGAGTTGTTTAAACTCTCTCCCCTTCCCGCCAAAACTGTCGTGAGTCTCGTCTAAACGGATCTGCTTGAACATTAACCTAAAGTATTTCTCCCTCACGGCTGTTATTTTCGGCTTTGTCTGAGGGAGGCCTGTGGAAGAGAAGCTATTTCAGAGCTATTGTGAGTGGGGGGGGGGGGGGGGGAGTGAGGGGGGGGGGCAGGGATCGTATCCTGTGGCCTCTGGTGACGGGGGCTTTGACTGCATCTGACAAGTAGCAGCCAGAAGTCACGGCAAACTGTCTGTCCACACTGAAGAGTGACTGAAGAGGGAGTAGTAAACTTCACCACTTTAACACAAATCTCAAGAACCAGACCTTCCTGCTCTCCGTGCTTGTTCTCACATTTTGATATAAATGAGCAGAAGGATTTTGAGGTGAAGATTTCACTGTTCGCCAAAACCCAGAGACTCCACACAGCGCACATTCATTACGTTACAGTCACTTAGCGGATAATCAGACCAAACTACAATATAGGAGAAACTGAACTGCCTTCTGGGAGCTGTAGTTCCAGACCTGTTTCACAGCATACCCAGACCAGTGAGAAAAGATTCTGCATCAGCAAAGTGCTAGCGCAAGTTAACTATGCTAACCAACATTAGGAAGAAGTTTTTCACGCAGAGAGTAGTCGATGTGTGGAATAGCCTGCCAGGTCACGTAGCAGAGTCAGAAACCCTGGGGATTTTCAAGACCAGGCTTGATATGCTGTTAGAAACTATCTAGTCTGTAGGTAATCAGAGCACTAATTTAGTCAGGAAAAATGGCGAGCATTGTTGGGCTGAATGGCCAGTTCTCATCATTATGTTGTGTTGTGTTAATAACCCTATCCTTCCCTCTCTCTATCTCCATCTCCTCTCCTCTCCCCTCCATCGCTCCCTCCCCTCTTCCATCCAGAGCCCTCCACGGGGAAGACCTGCCTGCCCAAAGCGCTGCTCAACCTGTTCGGCGGCCGAAACGACACCATCCCCTTCCTGATGGACGTAGCCGAGCAGACGGGCAGCCTGCGCGAGTTCGTCAACACGCCCTTCCGGGACGTCTACTACCGGGGTGAGGCCCTCTGTTTCCTGCGTTCTCCCCCCCACATACGCACTGTTCCAACCTTTAACCCCTGACCCCTGACCCCTGACCCCCTGTTGCCAGGCAACGCACCCCACAGGTCAGCCTCTTTCGTTCTTCCGTGGGCGGGGCCCTTCCCGGAAACGGCGGGGGGTCGAGCCGAGCGTGCCCCGCCCCTGCCGGTCCGTGGCCGCTCCGTTAGTCCAGCAAGCCTGACCTCGCCCAGACCGAGGCCTTCTCATTGGCTCCTTCAGAACACCACCTGACAGGGGTGTCCGTTAATATTCGTAATGCTTAGATTGACCCAACAGATCTCACGTGACCCCCATTCGACTTGCTGAGGTCTTCTGGTCTTTGACAACTGTCAGCGTGCCGATATCATTTCGAATAACTGTTATTTTCAGATCTTTTATCAGCAATATGAGTGCTGATATTGAAATTAATTAATTTTTTTTCACCTTATGTAACTGAATTTTTATCAGAAAAATTGTTACAGCACAGTTTTTTTTTTGAGACAGAAGTACCTTACACTTTGCCCTGGCAAGTGTTGCAAATGACATACCCACGTTCTGCTGATTTTAGATGATAATATTCAGATATATTTAACAACTTCCACAGATGATATCACCAGAAGGCATGCTAAATATCAGTAGTTATGTAGTCTATCTAGTGGCACCTATAAGCCTGCAACTTGGCATTAACCTTGACATGCAACAGAGTCAAGGCAAGAGGAAAATTGACCACCCAGAACCGTGGATCTTTTTATTTATTACTCAATGCTGCTTCTATTTGCGATTTGTAAATGAGACCGGCAAATTTGACACACACCAATTCAAACATGCTTTTGATTCCTTAGCCTGGTTTTTGGATTTAATGTCTCGGATTTAATTTATATTTGGCTTTCCTGTGGAGTCCTAAGCCAGTTGCTCCAGTACCTACTTTTAGCCACCCGTCAAAGTGTTTTTTTCTATTTTTATACTCGCACACAAACACAGAGCCACATTAAATGCAGTTCCTGTCGAAAGTGGATGACCAAGTACAGAACTGGTCGGTGTTCCATTTCTGTTTACCTCTGAGCGTGTGGAAGTTAAAATGGCGCCTCCCAATCTCAACATACCTCTGATTAAAATTACACATCTCTCACTTCTCCAACAGGCTGGGATGTGTGGCTCCACTGTAAAAAAAAAAAAAAATACTCAATATTTCAAGGCAACTTGCTTTACTACATTTTTTAGTTTTCAGCTTGAGATTTTAAAACATTTCTGTTCAAATTTTACATTAACTAGCATTCATTAGTTCTGAAAACTCCATTTTAAGTTTTTTCTGAACAAAACAACTAATTAATTTTAGTCGACATGAGAACTTAAAACAAAAATTGAGCTCAAAACTAAAAAATTTAGTGAAGCAAGTTGCCTTGAAATATTCTGACCCTTTTTTTACAGTGCAGTATTCATGATTCTGCTGTACTTTTAGGCATCTCCTTTGCAAGACATCTCCTTTCCCTGCCTGTTGTCCCAATACATCGATCACTCCTTATGGTTTCAGCTTCTCGGTTGTGAAATCTGGCGTGCTAATGATGATAAAAGGGAAACTGACTGATCAATCATCGTCCTGAGCTTCACTCATCAAATGTATAACACACGTTTTATTTTAGTTTTGGGAATGGGATGCTGTGTGATGTAAAAAACAAAAAACAAAATGAAAAACATGAGGAGTGAGGATAACTTTAATATAACATAATAATTTTAATATTGTATAGTTGCTGGTGACATCTTTGTTGCTTCACGTGGAAGATATTGGAAATCGGACTGAAGGCATTTTTCTTTCTGTTGACAAAATGTTGCGATTTTTTAAATAAGGTTCTCATCCTTATAAATCGGCACAGCTGCCATTTTCATCCACAGATAGCTTCCGGGGGCTTCCGCTTGTTTTAGAAGAGAAAGGTTCGATATCTATGGAGTCACACCGAGTCACGGTTTGTTTTTTGAGCGTTCTTTTGAAGTGGATGACTGAGGCTGGGGGGGGGGGGGGGAGTTTTGTTGTCTCGCCCCCCTTAATCTCTTTATTCTGTGGGAGCCTTTGTAACACGGTAACCTACGATTTCGCCTAAATAAACTGGATTAAGGACGGGGAATTCCTGTTCCATTCCAGTGGTGTGAAGCAGGCTCAGGGTAGGCCTTCTATGAAGAGTGCCTCAGGAGAATTTTTGGCTTTGTTTTGCTGAGCGTTCGCTCGTTCTGTTATTTCTGGCAGGCCGGGTGACTACCTCCTGACACACACATCTCTATTTTTTTTGTTTTGTTTCGTTTGCTTTGTACCTGTACACGGGTACGTGTTCAGTCTCAGAACATTACATCCGTTCCTATGTAAGCCGTTAAAGGAACAGTTGGGTCGGGGGTCTGTATGGAACAGCCAAGACACCGTCCTGATGAGTATAAGCACTCTGAAAAGTGCTGACATAAATGTGTTTGGGTTGGCTGACGTCCAGACTCCAGGAAGGGTCAAAGGTTCATATCGGGCTTGACAGCTTTCGAAGGATTTTAAAAACATGGATGGAAAAAAAAAACATTAAATATGATGCTGTGTCAATGCGTGTCATTTTCAAATATCGCAATGTGCGGCAGTATCAACTTCAACCCAGCCCTAATGCATTTCTGGTGGCAACTTTGGGACTTAGAGACTGAAGACTGCCTATGTTTTTTTGATGAGATAACCACTCCCACTGTTACCCCTGCCCCACCCACACCTCCACACCCTCTCCTACCCAAATTAACTTTTTCCCCCAATTTAGTGATGTATTTTATTGTGTATTTAAGTAGTGCTGTATTTTGTTGTACATTGTTTTTTTTACTTTGACTTTAAATTTTAGTTTAATTTTTCTATAGGTAGGCATTTTATTTGAACTGCAATTAGAATTGAATTTATAATGAGATTCGCTTAATAATTAATAGTGGAGAAATTTATAATGCGAGTAATTAACTCTCCCTTCCTTCCAAGACAATCCTGGGAATATTAGACTGGAAAGCATAAAGTCCAATATGATAATTTTCCAGCAAGAACAAGGAGAAATTAAAGTAATAAGTTATGACACTATTCCACCTGTTCTGTTCTGTTTTATTTTAACTGCTTTTACGAGGCATTAGTGGAGTTACCTTTGTTTTGAAAACAAATGTTTGGCACCAAGCTTGGTTGTTAAGTGCAACTGCGTTGACTGGGGTGCTGAAATTCACAAAACAAAAAACTCTCCTAGGTGAGACGTTTTTTATTATTGTTATTTTTTTTAAGAAGGCGATAATACTCACTCTCTGAATGATGTTGTTCTTGTTACCTACACTGTGACAAGACACCATCGGCAGAGATGGGTAGAATTTAAAATGCGTGTATTTGAAATGTGTATTCGCGTTATACACGTATTATACATGTAGTATAGATTCTTTTTTCAGATCTTTTCCATTAAATGAATATTCTCTCTCTCCCTCTTTTCACTCTCCTCCTCTCTGCCTCGCTATCTCTTTTCCTCCATCTTTCTTTCTACTCCCTTGTTGCTGTCCTCCTCCTCTCCCTCTCTCCCTCCTCCTCTTCCCCTCTCTCTACCCCCCTCCCCCTCTCTCCCCTCCCCTCTCCCCCTCTCCCCTGCCCTCCTCCTCTCCCTCCTCCTCTTCCCCTCTCTCTACCCCCCTCCCCCTCTCTTCCCTCCCCTCTCCCCCTCTCCCCTGCCCTCCTCCTCTCCCTCTCTCCCTCCTCCTCTTCCCCTCTCTCTACCCCCCTCCCCCTCTCTCCCCTCCCCTCTCCCCCTCTCCCCTGCCCTCCTCCTCTCCCTCTCTCCCTCCTCCTCTTCCCCTCTCTACCCCCCTCCCCCTCTCTCCCCTCCCCTTTCCCCCTCTCCCCTGCCCTCCTCCTCTCCCTCTCTCCCCCTCTCTCCCCTCCCCTCTCCCCCTCCCCCTCTCCCTCTCTCTCCCCTCCCCCCCCCCCCCCCAGGTCAGACAGCGCTGCACATAGCCATAGAGAGGCGCTGTAAGCACTACGTGGAGCTCCTGGTGGAGAAGGGGGCTGACGTTCACGCCCAGGCTCGAGGGCGCTTCTTCCAGCCCAAAGACGAGGGCGGCTACTTCTACTTCGGTGAGCGGGCCCTCTCTCTCTCTCCCTCTCCCTCTCCCCAGGTCACCCACAATTCACCGCTCCGCTTGGCAACCTCTGCATGTGGGTTAGGGGGTGTGGGCCCGCCCCCCTGGAGAATACTTCCCCACCCACCTGGCACTCAAACACCCAAGTAAACCGCGTGGACTTAGGGTTTTGGTCGGAGGTCCCGGACGGTTTGGCTAGCCCCCACGACGCGGAAATTAGCATAAACCACCAAATAAAGTGGATTTCACAGTGACGCCGCCATTGAGGTCCGCTGCATCTGTATCAACAGACATGTTCACATGTCTGTTTATAGGCCCTTTGCTGTTCTGTTGGCTAGTGTTGTCTCACCGCACGGGTCTCTGATCTTCAAAACGAACGGTTTCCACTCCCTAGTCTTTCATAATTTCTCATATTTTTGTTGTGCTGCTTTTTCCAGATGTAATGAGGTAATTTTTACAAAAAATACTATTTTACGATTTTACAACTTCATGAGTGTCACTCGATGTTGACTCAATTTTTTTTTAAAACAGCCATATGGCTCTGATCATTTGGAATTAAGTGCTACTCTTTAAATGATGTGTGCTTCAAAATAAAATATAGAACAGCTGTATAAGACTTGCTATGTCAGTTTGTTCTGTACAGGGGTACAGAACGCCAAGATCCTACCACTGTAAGATGTCCAGGGTCTTAGGGTTTTGGTCGGAGGTCCCGGACGGTTTGGCTAGCCCCCACGACGCGGAAATTAGCATAAACCACCAAATAAAGTGGATTTCACAGTGACGCCGCCATTGAGGTCCGCTGCATCTGTATCAACAGACATGTTCACATGTCTGTTTATAGGCCCTTTGCTGTTCTGTTGGCTAGTGTTGTCTCACCGCACGGGTCTCTGATCTTCAAAACGAACGGTTTCCACTCCCTAGTCTTTCATAATTTCTCATATTTTTGTTGTGCTGCTTTTTCCAGATGTAATGAGGTAATTTTTACAAAAAATACTATTTTACGATTTTACAACTTCATGAGTGTCACTCGATGTTGACTCAATTTTTTTTTAAAACAGCCATATGGCTCTGATCATTTGGAATTAAGTGCTACTCTTTAAATGATGTGTGCTTCAAAATAAAATATAGAACAGCTGTATAAGACTTGCTATGTCAGTTTGTTCTGTACAGGGGTACAGAACGCCAAGATCCTACCACTGTAAGATGTCCAGTGTTAATTCAATTCTAACAGATGTATTTGGACTCTGTGAGTCCAGTACAGACGCTATGTACTCTGTAAGAGTTCTGAACATTGCTGTGCGTAGTTAGGAGAGAGTACTGACGCCTGCAGTGCCACATGTGCATCATTTCCTACCCAAAAAAACGGAAAACAAACCCTACATCAGCAGCAGGAGGTAATGAGTAGGAAGACCTGAAGACTGAGGTAGAAATAAATTGAATTCAGTGCTTATTAATGAATAAGAAATTAATTTCTATAAATAGATTAAATTCGAACTAGGACCTGGAAAAGAAAGTGCATACGCCCATTTTCTGAAAGGTGCCTCTGTCTTTAATGTGGAAAAAAAACAAAAACCTGTACTCATAGTTCCTGCCACAGAACACATAGAGGTCTGTGGCTGAAAGGCCGTTGGTGCTCCTCCTGGCTCTGCACTGCCCTCTGCTGTCAAGAGGCCATAATGCAAGTGGTTAGGAGTTAAAGTTCATCTCCTCCCCACCACCGGATAGCCGTTATCATTTCCCCAAAAAATGCCATTTTTTTGGCCTGATGATTTCATTGTGGCCTAATGTTTACATCCTTAACTTGCCGGTAATGATTTTATATTAGGGTTAAGCTACAGCTGCTGTCAATCTCGAAATCCCTGTGCTGCACAACATGACTATGGGTATGAGTAATTTGTTGTGGAGGCTTCGTGGTGCAACTGAATTGAGAAGCTGACG
>CM077293.1:3650906-3691979 GCA_039654925.1 Anguilla pacifica
CACAGGAGCAGAGGGAGGAGTGAGTGTTGTGTGTGTGTGTGTGGCGCACAGGAGCAGAGGGAGGAGTGTGTGTGAGTGGTGTGTGTGAGAGTGTGTGTGTGTTGGGGGTCAGCGAGCCAGAGGCTGCAATATCGGCGGGATTCTGCCCCCTCTGACGCGGGTAATAACAGGGCAGGGTAATAACGGAGACTCCCGGCTGCTGGAGGCCCAGGGACGGGGAGGGGGTCAAAAACGACCGACAGACTTTCACTCTTCTCTCCGTCCCCTCGGTCACCGGCGGCCGGGGGGTCGGGGGGGGGGGGGGGGTGGCGGGCGAATCAAATAAAACTGAACAAAATAAACTAAAATACAACTCCCACCCACCCCGGCAACAGACAGGCAAACCGGGCAGGCCGCCCGAAAGCTGGCGGAGGGGAACTGGGGACGATACCAGGGGGGTGGGGGGGCGCGGGTGGGGGACTGAGGGCGCTGCCACGGCCAGCCAATGACAGACCGGAACTCTCCGGAGTTTTATTAAATCCCGCTGGAGATGGGGAGACGGCCGGGCCGATCACACTGCCGCCGCCGCGGCCGCCATCGCCTCCTCCCGCGGCGGGAAATCCCGTTACCATAACGATACGCGCCACCAGAACCGGTGCGAGTCCCGCTCCGTCGCCACGGACGCTAGCGGTGGACGTCGGCGAGCGAGTCACCCCACCCCCCCACCAATCCAAATAATAATTATTACCCAAGCATATCATTCACATCATGGTCATTGCCGTTCTGCTTACTCCAGCACAAGCATTATAAAGAGGCCCTTTGGTTCCTGGTCAAGGGAAAATACACAAATAACTTAAAATTAAATTTATCATCATCTCCGGGGCACATGCATCTTAGTGTTTCATAGGTGTTAGAGGAGAGCGTGAAAAAAAACAGAAAAGATACAACTGGCAATAAGGAGTTTGGAGAGACATGAGAGAGAGAGAGAAGTGCACCTTGTCCAAATGTCTAAGAACAAAAAAATAGAAGCTTAATGCGTCCGGAAGTACACGATGTCGATGGCGCTGACTGGTTCTCCACTCCTCCTCCTCCTCCCCTCCTCCTCCTCCGACCCCCTGCGTGAGGATCAATGGCACCAGACCCCCCCCCCCCCCCCCCCCCCCCCCAAAAAGCCGCCTGGCCCGGGGAGATCGATGCGGGTCGAAGGGAGGCAGCGCCACAGTTCCGCTGAAGGAGAGCCGCTCTCCCCGACAAACAAGCGCTCCTGTCCTCCCAGTTTATTTCATGTTTCAGGCGACAGCGTCTCCGCACTTCCTGCCGGTCTCGGTTTCGGCAAATAGGGAAACGGCCGGAGCCTAAGGTGAGGACTCTACCCTTGCTCTGATCTGTACACACTGTTTGAACCAGAGTCACACCCCATTTGAACTGGAGTCACACCCCATTTGAACTGAAGTCACACACACCGGCTGAACCGGAGTCACACCGCTTTAGCTGCAGTCCCACTGTTACCCGCTAGAGAAGGGCTCCAAATCCCGTACCCTCCCCAATCAGCTTTTGGAACCTCAGAGGCACGATGGGGGGGGGGTGGGGGGGGGGGACAATCTTCTGTGGACAATTAGCGAACAGACGCCCTATCAGAGAGGCTTTTCTTCCAGAACGGTCCGTACAGCTGCCGTACAGACACAGTGTGTGTGTGTGTGTGTGTGCGCTCCTGGAACACTGACTCCGTCCCGGTTCCACTCCTTAGTCTTCTCAACCAGCGCTGCGCGTTGGGAGGGAGAGGAGAGGCATAAAAAAATAAAAATAAAATAAATAAATAAATAAAAAGGTGTTCCGGCGAAATGAATAAACGGAGGAGAATAGCGGGAACGCGATTAACTCATCTCGGAACGCCGCTCAACGCTAACGGGCGGAAAGCAGCGGAAATCAGTCATCCTGACAGTCATAACGCCGCGCGGGGACACATCAATTTCCTGCTAAGAGGAAAAAAGCTTTGATGGGCCCCTGTCCCATCAGGCCGACAGCCTGCACCTGTTAGGATCCTGTGGGATTGGTCCCCCCCACCCCCCCATCCCCCCCCGCCCCCCGCCCCCCCCCCCCTTTTTCCCACAAGAAGCAAGAAGGCATCCTGGTTCTTTTTTTTTCATTTTCCTGTTTTTTTTTTTTGTTTTGTTTTTTTTTTTAAAAATCTGCGCATCTCAAAGACGAGCCTGCCAGGACTGCCGAACGTCAGCAGAGCAGCGATGACGGAGTCCGAAAGGGCGGCGGGCTGCCACCACGTGCCACGCTAAAAGCCCAAGCGCCCGGTCTGAGCGGAACGGGCGGCGGCATCGCCTCGGCAACAGTCCCGGGAACTCCGTGGCGAACGGAATCAAGCGGACGCATCGCCACACCCATCACCCCACGTAACGAAGATCCTCTCCCGCCGGACGCCAGCAAAGATACTCAACCCAAAAGAAAACTTTTGTCTTTTTCTACCTTTTTTCTGTCTTTTTTCTACCCCCCCACCCACCCAAAAAGGAGATAAGAGCCGTTTATACATATTTTATTGTGGTCAAGTGAGGTCAACACCTGTTAGGCGCATTACCCGGAGTGAGAGGATGGGAATCCAGGACACAAACGACTAGGACACAGGGATAAGGACACAGGACTTGGGAGAACAACACAACATGCCCCCCCCCCCATCCCACTCCCCCCCCACTCCACCCGAATGAGCTCCTCGCATCTTCGCTAAAACAGACAAACCCTCTCATCCCTCTGTGTAAACATTAAAGCATAAAAAAAGAGAGAGGGAAAAAAAAACAAGGAAATCTTTTTTTTTTATTGTTTCTTCAACGGCTTCATTTAACCACAAACGCAGCCGGAGCCTTCAGCTGAGGATCCACAGTGGACCGTAAGAGGGAGACGAGGAAGCGCCCTTTCAGCATGCGAACGCCGCGCGGGACGGCTCTGTGCAAACAGCGTCAGCGCACCGCGGGCCTGCGGAGCGGCCCCCGACCCAGGTGAGAGGCTTATCACCACCCCCCCCCCCCACCCCACCGCAGTCGCCTGCCAGCTCACAGGCCCCCAGCGACCGCAGACCCCCCACAGAAAACGACCTTTCACGCCACAAAGCACAGCGTGCGCCGATTTTAAAAATAAAAACTGCCACAAAGCCTGGAAACGCCGGCTTATCAAAAAAACCATCAAGAAAAGAAGCATCGTTCAAGCACAGCATTCCGCCAACTCCTCGAAAATGGACAGAAATCGTGTTTCTATTCTAAACAAACCCCCCCCAAAAAAAAAAACCCCCCACAGAAAACTCTTTCCGTCATGAAAATTAAAACGTACACAGCTTAAGACTCTGTTCTAATCGCAAAGTCAAAGCAAAAAGTCATTAGACGCCAATCACACCTCCTTGTGCACCAGCAAAGGAATAACTTAACAGGAACAAAAAAATCTATGAGAACAGGACGAAACACGATTTCGGGTGAGGGGAGGGAAAGGGGCGGTGGTGCGGGGGGGAGGGGGGGGGAGTTCAAGGACGCGGTGAATGACAGGCGAACAGACAAGCCGTTCACCTGGGAGAACGGCCCTGGCCGCCCGTGCGAAGGACAGATCCCAGCAGATAGGAGAGCCCAGGGAGAACGTGCTGGCGCAACAAGGCGGAGAGTGTGTGTGTGTGTGTGTGTGTGTGTGTGTGTACGTGTGTGTGTGTGTGTGTGTACGCGTGTGTGTGTTTGTTTGTGTGTGTGTGCGTGCGTGAATCTGTGTGTATGTATGTGTGTGTATACATGTGTGTCTGTGACTGCGTGTGTGTGCGTGTGTGTGTGTATGTGTGTGTGTACGCATGTGTGCGTGTGTTTGTTTGTTTGTGGGTGTGTGTGCGTGCGTGCATCTGTGTGTATGTGTGTGTGTACGCGTGTGCATGTATACGTGTGTGTGTGTGTGTGTATGTGTGTGGTGTGTGTGTGTGTGTGACTGTGTGCGTGTGTGTGTGTATGTGTGTGTGTGTGTGTGTGTGACTGTGTGCGTGTGTGTGTGTGTGTATGAGTGTACACATGGGGGGGGGGGTCCTTGGGGGTGGACACTGAGCCTACTGGGGCATGTCATAAAGTGACAACACTGGACAGGCAGACAAACAGCAGACCCCCCCCAGACCGTGAAGAGAACAAGGCCACGTGTCCCAAACACTGAGCATTCCGGGGAGGGGGGGGGGGGGGGGAGGGGGAAGCTCAACACCTATGATCAGGATTATAGGGGGACTGCAGGAGACTCCTCCCCCTGCCCCCCCCCCCCCCCCCCCCCCCAAGATTACAGGACGTTCCTCTGTTTGTAATTCCACTGTTGTCCCATCTCCGAATGACTCACTTTGACCCAGTTTGTGTGCTCAAGACCTTAATATAGACGCTACAATAACAAAGCCATTGTACACAAATATATACAAAATATTAAAGAATAATAACAAACAGATTAAGACATCTTACAGGAAATTAAAAGGTGCCGCCATGCTACAGATATTCACGAGCAGGCCTTACTTGGGCAATGTAACAATAACAGCAATATACTCACACTACATAATCATATTGCTGTCAATCAATCACGGTGAAAAATTCGTATGTTAGTGTGCCCTTCCTGCCAGGAAAACCTTGGCGGGTATTGAATATTGAATGCATAAATAAATACCTTCCCCAATGTCAGTTCTGTCCTCCAATCCTTCCTCTTGGCTACCCCTGCTCAACATGCTACCGCAACATGCGGACGAAGGGCGAACTTCGCACTCATTAATTCGTCTTTTAAATTGCATTAGGCTTGCGATGTCAAAGAGGGATGCACTGTCAAGTCAAGATGCTTAACCACAACCACTCAAACCCCCATGAACTCGACAGAATTATGAGATAAGACCAGTCAGGCTAATTAGCTGTCAAGCCATGATGTATTAATGTAAGTCACTTCCTGAGAAAAGCTGCCTGCAATTACTCTGCATTTAATTGCAAAGTAAGACTCGGGCAAGGCCAACGTGTTTATTTACGGGCACGGTGCCGGCTTCTCCCGGGGTAACTGCGGGCCTCGGAGAGAGCGGAGCGGAGGGACAAAGTAGACGGAGAAAAAAACGAAACAAAAACAGAAGATGAGGGGGGGGAAAAACCAAGGTAATTCAGTGACCTAGATATTAGGGCATTCTGGATACACAGTGGTCGAAACATCACATTGAGTTAAGGCCACCGTCAGGCCGGGGAGGCGTGATTTGTTTAGGAAAGAAACGGTCGCATAGCTAATACGGGCACAATTTGCTCAGCGGGTCACGAATGTACAGTAGGGGAGTAAATGAGGCGATTCTCCTCCCCCCCCTCAGGTGAAGCCGGAGCCGAAGCCTCATACATCACCGGATGTTTTATTCAATAGAACAGAACAGGCGCGGTGGCAGGTGTTGCGGCCGGATGACGAGAGGCGCGCGGCTCCTTCATGCCGAGGAAGCCGTTAGATTCAGTGTCGTGCCAAGCCCTCAGGTGCGCCGCGGCAAGAAACAGAGAGCCTTCGGAGCGATATAACTGACGTCTGCAACTGAAACCATCCGTGGCACAGCAGACCCGGTAAAGTTCAGCTACACAGAGACTGAAAGGGGGACCATTATGCCATGGAGAGACCCAGCCCGCCGGCCGGGAATAATAATCACGAAGAAGAAGAAAAAAATCTTTAGATTAATGACAATGACAAACGCAATAAGCAACAACGGTAGCCTAATACATCTGAGTAAAATAAATCATATGCGCTCCCATGAATAATATACGAGTGAAAGCTAAAATAAAAAGGGAAATCTCGCTACGGAAGAATCAGAGTAGAAGAAAGGCATGACTGAGACGCATTCGCCGTGTTCTCTGAACTGGAGCATATCCTCGGGGCGAGATTAACTGGTTATTTTATATTTTTTAAAATTCCAAATGAATAAATTGCGGTGGGTTAGTCCATAGCACGGCCAACTCCGGAGCCACGTGCTAGATCCCCCCGCCGCGTGCGCGCGGGTTCGATTCCCCAACCGTGGCGCCTTCTGGGTTGTGATCCTCCTCCATCTGTTCCTCCCTATTTTCTACCTGTCTGAATGGGGCAAAAGGTACTAATGTGCCTTCTCACTTTTTTTTTTTTTAATAAAAGAAAATGAACTAATATCCAGATGCTGTCCCGAGTCTCGCGACATACTTCCCAAGACAAAATGCTCTTTTTGTAATGTGGGTCCTTCTGGAAGGCTATAAAAACAAAACACACATAAATGAATGTTCGTTAAACGACTACAAGTTGCTGAATGCACACTAAAATTTTTCATGAAAATGTTCTCGAAAAGAGCAGTTTTTTAAAATTCATAAATAAGCCTGTAACTACTAAATACTTTTGACCACCAAGTAGATCCACAATACCCTCACATACAGGTAGGCCACAGCGATAAAACTTCAAAGGTCATTTTCGGAATTGAAAAGACTAGGCCTCCGTCTAGCATCGAAGAAGGCCAACATCTGTCCATCACCTTCTCCGCAACCAGTGACCACCCAAAATAGCAACAATAATAACCTGTCAATCAACCGGACAGGTCGTATAAACCGTTAGGCCTACTTAAAAAGAATTCTCAAAGGCAGCCTTATACACATTCATTTGCACCCGACGCAAAGCTTCACACAAGCCGAATCGAATACCTTGAAACTGAACAGCTCACACAGACCCAGCCTGATCCAAAACAAAAAATGCATTTACTACTGTTGTCAATTACTGAAACAAATGAATGTGTCAAAGCCATTTGCGGCGTTTTCAAAATGTCATTTCCATAGCCGTGAGCAGCAAAAGCCTTATAATTAAACTAAAACTACATTATGTGGGGAAAAGGGAAACACAACAGGCCTGGAGAAAGTTACTACCTAAGTTTAAACTCTCGTACTAAGTAGCTTCGACAAACATGCAATATCAAAGCAAGTTCACCTTGCTACAGTTGTGATTATGAATTTGGGGGGGGGGGGGGAATCGAGCTGTCTCCCATTTGAAAATGCCTTTTCCAACTGACCTGTGTTCACAGTCAAACGGAACTATGTGCCCCCGGGTATACTTTAACCTGTCTCCCTGCGAGTGTGTTTAAAGATTAGATTGTCGAGATATGCAAACAGCCTGTTCTTTGAAACCGCTCCAGTTTCCAATACAGCCGAGGGCACACGTTGGTCTGGGTGTTGACCGCATTCAAATGATTTTGTGGAAACAGTCGGAACATAAACTATAAACTGAACACAAAAATAGGCAACGCAGTCAAATAGAGCGACTGGCTTACGTGACGGTCTATCCGACGTCGGAACTTCACAGATAATGCACTTTAAGACTTTATTTTTCCGAAGTGATAACGATACTGGCTCCGAGCATATGGGTTTCGTCCCACAGGATATTAAGAGCCTTTATCAAGAGCGCGTTAAGGCTGGAATAACTTTCCGTGCGATACTTTTAAAAGGAAACAGGGCGACAGTGACGGCCAGGGTCGGGAAAGCATTAGCCAGCTAATTGCAGCTGTGACAATTTCCCGTCACCGTCCTCTGAAAAATAATTTGACACAGCGAGGCGTGTAGAAAAGAATTTCACACCCCGGCAAGAGACTCTCGGCGGCCAAATATTAACCTAGCTGCTTTGCCATGGGTGCAATTCCTCCCATTCGCGTCCCCGGCCGTATATTTAATTGCTAGGCATCCTTTAAAAGGCCAATACTACACATCAAAGCGGTCCTTTCAGCCATTCAGAATTTGACACCTTGATTTTACAGCACTTCCTTTATGGCACCGCACATGAATCTCTGAAAACAATTAAAGGGTTTTGCAGGCTTGAAAGGGAAATCGCATTTCAGAGAACACCTCTTGCTTCCCATTTATATTCTACGGACAATTTAGATTGTGACAAAGGCACTAATTTTTTTTTTTTTTTTTTTTTTACATACCACAAGCAGCCCTTGTTAGATAAAACCTACGCAGTCATTTCAAGACATTTACCTACCAACGGCTAGCCCAATTTAAATAGCCTACCCCAGTGTATGCGAGTATAAAGCAAAAAAAAAAAAAAAAAAAAACTAGCCTATATCTCACTCTACCTACTTTGTAAAGCGATAAGGTCTGGCCGGTGTTTTCAAATGCAACATTTGGCTCATTTCGCGTGAAAGGCCAAAAAAAAAAAGAGAATAATATTTACCATAAATCGTTCGGTGGTGCAGGCTAGAATTCCATGCAGGTTGCTGCGCCGCGCAATCTGCTTCAGAACGTCGCGGTCCAGAGAGGAATCAAAGGTTTCATCCCGTATTCCAGAATTCGGCAGTAATCCTAAATATTCAGTTCGCCACTTTCCCCGTTGAGCTAAAGCGTATTCAGTTTTACCCCTCTCCTTCTTTCAGATGGACACAATGGTGGCGGACAACGAATCAAGTTCCAAATCGACGCTCGTTTCTCGCCGGGCTGTTCGATTTTCTCCACGATTCGGTAATCCAGTCAGACAGACAAAATGTGGTTGGTTCTGAGACGTTTCTTCGCCCGCTTGAATGAATGAAAGGAATAAAAGAAAGAAAGAAAAAACCCACTGTCAGCAATTCCAGGAAGGGAACGCGCAAGCTAATCGTTCCGATTAACTGCGGTCTCAGCTAACGCATATAGCTACTGAACCTTTTGCTCCCCGAAACAAAGTATCGAAACGATCCAGCTTCGCTTGCCCTTTTTCCCCGTCGTTTGTTTTCTGAAGCAATCTCTGTAGTGCGATTTTCGTAAAAAGAGACTGGCGGGCGACAAATATAAATCCAGCAACAAAATATTATGATTCCCGAAACATAGTTGATGATGAATACGTATAAATAAGTGCTTTACGGCTCAATCGAATCCACCTGCTATGTGCAATTTTCTGAAACCGGACTGCCAGTGCAGCTAGCTAGATCGCTAATATTATACGGTAAAGCTCAGTCGCTGGATCCCCGAACAGTTTATTTTTAAGGCTAAATCCTTTTCATCAATCAAAGCCAAGAGCAGCAAGCGAGGATTCAGAAACGGTATGTTTTCTGGATGATAAAGCCCTGTTCGTTTGACTGGTTCTCCGTGGCTGTTCCTTCATCCCTCGATCGGAGAGCCCCTTGTCCCCTTGAATAAAAATCTTGCTTTCAAATTACAAAAATTGGTCCAAAAAGGCTCGTATTGTACTGTTCCCGACATAAATCTAATTAAAAACGGTCAGCGATTACGCCGGATGAATAAATTGAATGTTCCGTGCAGCTTTCTTGTCTCATAGGCGATCTTCCACTCCCCTGCACCGAGCTGCCGAAACTGACAATAACCCGGAACGAAGCAGACTCTCACAGTTCCACAGACCGCCCACCGACCAATCATTCCACAGAGGGGATTGAAACATTCCCACGGGCCGGCCAATCATTGGTAATGGAGGGCTGTTACCACGGTGACGCCGTGAGCGTCCTGGCGACAAGTCCTAAACCACGTTGTCTATTCGCGGAAAAATTTAAAGGACCAAGGAACTACTATATACCAGCTAGGTAGGCTAGCCATTCAAAAGGATAAACCCCACAAATATTTTAGATTTTGACGACTAGTCACACAGGTTTCGTATGTATTTTCGTTTAAATGTTATAAAATGTGCACATGTGCTTTTCCCAATGCTGGTTTACCTTTCCATTTACAAGTTATCTTAGTGTGTTTTCAGCGTGGTGCATTTGGAAGGCATTGGGGTTGTTTTTAAATATGTAACATATGAAAGTAACCATAGCATGGTTCTTGTAAAAATAAAAAAGTCCATATTTAGAAATGTCAGATGTCAGGTATAAAAAGCCGATATATTAAAAATACAGTAACATTTAATGATGATTCATATACAGATAGCTAGTTTGTTAACTTGATAACACCTATCTTTATTATTATTATTATTATTATTATTATTATTATTATTATTATTATTATATACACTGTAAATTAATCTTTATTATTATTGTTGTTATTAGTCATAGTGATAGCCAGGTAATAATCACTATGAATGGTTATACATGTGCATAAACAAATGCTCAGTGATTTAAAAATTCTGGTGTGTGTGTGTGCGCACGCGTGTGTGTTATTGTTTTAAACTCCATAAGTGTGACTTGGAGGTAATCTCATCCAAAGTATAAGGTTCCAGACAGAATTATAATATCCTTGATTTCCATATTTCCTCATCTACACAATTATGATTTTATTATGCGATGAGCATAAAAGGGATTATGTTCATAACAAAGCAGCTAAGCTGGGCAGGGAAACACATCTCTCCATAATTTAGAGAAACAATGCTTACACCTGCATTTCTCAGATGTGGTTAGTTAAACACGTTGAAGGAAAAAAATGGTTTGGAAACACTGTTTTAAATAATTAGTCATCATAGTAGAATTCATTACTGCCATTTCAGTATCACACTGAATAGTGTGGACAATTAGCATCATAAACAAGAGTGTACGTATTGTTCGCATTATATTTTGAGCAATGTACCTAACAGAAAAGAAACCCCTGTCATATTTTATTTCAAAGTTTAGTTTTTTTTCCCTGCTCAACCTCATCACCTTCAGCCTCCTCGTGGGACTGGAATAACTGTTTTTTTCAACATGTTTATGAACTATGTCATATGCAATATCTCATCTGTGCTATGTCATATAATGTCATTTGCATTATGTCATCTGCGCTATGTCATATGCACTATGTCATCTGTGCTATGTCATATGCACTCTCATCTGCACTATGTCATATGCTGCCATATGCACTATGTCATCTGTGCTATGTCATATGCTATGTCATATGCTGCCATATGCACTATGTCATCTGTGCTATGTCATATGCACTATGTCATCTGTGCTATGTCATATGCACTATGTCATCCGGTGACATTCTAATCAAGCCAGTCTAAACAAGCTTTAATTATTTCTCAGTGCCCGATTAAACGTTTTTATGCAGTTCTCAGACAACACCTTAAATCTCTATTCAGAAAGGGGAAGTTGTGAGAAGTACACAATATACTAAAAGAGTAGAAATCACACTTATCCTGGGTATATGATAATTATATCCTGAGATATTTTTTTTGTTGTTGTACATCATCAGCATTTTACTTTACAGTTATCTCTAAACATACGTTAATCTATACGGTAAAATTTGCAGAGTTAATTTAACTCTAACAGAGTTTATGTGAGTCAGAGAAAGAGTAAATGTACTCTATCAGAGTAAAATATACCCAAGTTGACATAAAGCCGAACATTTCACTATATTGGGGGCTTGAAATTCATGGATATTCAGGAAATCAAAAATACATTAGTTGCAACCCTGCCGTGGGGTTCTCCCATAATCATGTGGTTTGCTATTTATAGAAGACTGTCCAGCCAGGAAGATCTGCGTAAGTGTGCAGTTCATCACTGCAAATGTAATGAAGACATGCCAAAGACAGTTATGATTTTCAGTGCTAATGACAAAATCAAACAGCTCTGGAAAGTCATTTCTTATACTTCTACTATTCCTAATACTGCTACTACTACTGCTACTTGTACTGCTGCTGCTCCTACTACTACTACTACTACTACTACTACTAGCCTACTATGACAGCATTTCAATGCCAAAGACAAAATTAAACTGCTCTGGAAAGTCATTTCTTATACGGCTGCTACTACTACTAGTACTGCTACACCTAATAATAATAATAATAATAATGACAGCTCCCAAATAATTGCATTCTTTAATTGTGCTGTTTCTTTGTTGCTTGTTGTATGATCTCTAGCGAAATGGGAACTGCTAATTTATGCCTTTTTTTTAAACAAAATAACAGATCGCCGTGCCGTACCTTGTTTTCATTTCACCTGCATCATTAAACCACAGGTGCCTCCCCAGACTTGATGATAATTATCATATTATTGGAATTTGCGCTGTTGAGATGTGCCACTATCAAATTAATTAGAATTCCTGCCTTCTAATAATATTTATACGAATAGAACAAAAAAATACAACAAGGCCAAAAGAACACTGAGAAGAGAGGAACTGAATGTCAAGCACAGCGGTGGCACGGTTTGTTTACATGTGGCAGCAACGTTAGGTGACAGAGAAGGACAGCCACATTCATTTGGCCAAAGCCCATAAGGTAAAAAAAAAAGAGACAAACACGTCTAGTTTGGCCATAAAAATGGCCATTTGTGGGACTTTCCAAGTCAAAGTAAACCGATTACTGTGATTAACGGAGGGCGAATACTCTAAATGTCAGCTTTCCAGTCCGACAAAAAAAAAAATCAGTAAGGATTCAATAAAACCGGCTTTAAAATTCAACTCTGGCAGCCATACATATCCAACCACTGACCAACAACCTGTCCATCTTCTGTACGCTCATAGAAAAACACATTTGGTGGCGACTGCAATGAGGACTATTATTTGAAAACACATGCCAAAAAAAAACAGCTAGTTTTAAAGGGACAAGGTGGTCTTCAGTCTGGACCTGCAGGAACTGTGTTTCAGTGCACAGGAACTGCATCTCAGTGCACGGGAACTGCATCTCAGTGCACGGGAACTGCGTCTCAGTGCACGGGAACTGCATCTCAGTGCACAGGAACTGCATCTCAGTGCATAGGAACTGCATCTCAGTGCACAGGAACTGTGTCTCAGTGCACAGGAACTGCGTCTCAGTGCACGGGAACTGCATCTCAGTGCACAGGAACTGCGTCTCAGTGCACAGGAACTGCATCTCAGTGCACAGGAACTGCGTCTCAGTGCACAGGAACTGCGTCTCAGTGCACAGGAACTGCGTCTCAGTGAGAAGGAACAGAGCTGCTCCATTACACAGGCTCCACAGCACAGGCCTGCCACTGATTGCGGTGCCATCAGATAGGGGCGCAATTGATGACCTGGCTTAAGATGGATTTCTGAAAGCAGGCAGGCTTAAGCCTCAGCAATACTTTCGGGCTTCTTTTTATTATATCAGGGCTGGCTGGGGCCTGCGCCGAACGTAGCATCGAGCTAATCACGAAAGGTAAAGGTTGACGTGAGTCGCTCTCCTTCCCCGTTTCGCGGTACTCGTGCCCGCTGGAGAGCGGGTCCGCGGGAGGACGGTTCGGGCTCTCGTTCAGCAGCCGCGGCGCGAACGCGATCGAGCCCCGGTCGTGTCTTTCACGGGCAAAAAACCCGCGTCGCATTTACACCGCGGCAATCAAGCGACTTCTTCAACGGCAGAGGTCAGAGGTCAAGCCGGCCAATGCGATTAAGACCCCCCCCCCCCCCCCCCCGATCCGGATAGAAGTGCATAATCTTACAGCAGATGGGGGGGGGGAAAAAAAAACTAAAATATATTTCCAGTGGGTGCCAAAGAGGGTGAAGGCCTGAGGACGCACCGCGGCCAATTCGCCCCGGGGGGGGGGGGGGGGAGGGGGGGGGGCGGGCGGCTGGCGTTGGTCGCAGCCTTTTTAACACCCTAACATCCCCCCCCCAATTCTGCCGCGCGCAGCCCAGCCGCCAGCGGCCCAATGGGCTTACGGTAAATGGCGTGACGTGCGCCTGACAGATTTTAGAGCGCTTTAGTGCGGCTCTTAGGACAGGGGCGTGAAACCAGCTCCTCCCAGCTCCAAACGAGACGCCCGGTGTCATAAACCAGTTTTCGACGTCAGTGGCTCCTGTGCGGCCCTTCGATGCGACGCGACCCGTCCCCCCCCTCCCCCCCCGCCAACCCCGGCAGAGCGAAATGGTTCGGCCGCTGCAAAGTTCAAGCGCTCGGCGAAAAAAAAAAAACAGCAAAAAAGGTAACAAACAGAAAAAAAATAAAAAGGAAGAAAAAAAAAATCGATCGCGGCAAAGGCATGGAAAAAAGAGATAGCATCGATTTATCCGCCATCGATAAGGCGGGATCAGCGCCCCATACCCCGGGGCACGAGCTCGCACCGTCTGCCAGCCGGGGGGGGGGGGGGGGGGCGGGATCTGAAGAGATGTCAAGTGGTTAGAGGACACAGGGAGGAAGATGGGGGGGGGGGGGGGTGAGGAGGGGGTGGTGCACTGCAGAAAGAGAGGGAAGGCGAGCAACATGGGGGGGTGGGGGGGTGGTGCACGGAGAAAGAGAGGGATGAAGGGCCGGGGGGGAGTAAATAAATAAATAAATAAATAAAGGACAGAAGTGAGGCGATGAAGACTGAGGATCAGGAGTCGTGTTTGCAACAGATACTGGCTGCAGAAGCCTCACGGCTGTAGCATTAGCCTGACCAGGTGACAAACTGTCATCACAGGCTTGGAACTGAGGAGAACAGAACAGCCCGGGGAGTCATCACTGCAGACCGGATAAACGGAGAAAAAAAAACTGCCAGCTGCCACCGTTGTGTATTATAACTTTCAAATGACGGGAGATAATTTATCTGATCAATGAGATACCCTTCAGAAATTAAGCCCGTTGTTGCATTTTTATTGATGAAAGTCAATTCTGCGCCTCTCTGTGTTATTTACTGATAAATATTCTAACGTGCTTTCGGGCAACGGCTATGTTCATGGCACTCGAGCGAGCGTATGTAAAATATGTGTTATTTCTACGGATGCTAATGTCATATTTCACATTCAAATTATGAGCGATGAATAAAAGTTATTGTTATTCGCGCTAATGGCTGCTTGAATGGCAAGTTGTTTTTTTGCGGCCGCGTTGAGATTTGCATACCTTACCCAGAAGGCCGCAGCTGTCTGTGCAGTTCTTGCTGAGTGCACATCCTCCATTTCAGATCAATGGGAGGTAGAACCATCGGGCAGAACAGACATTGTCAGTGTAAAACACACCATGACCCCACACCTGAGGTTATATTTGAGAACACAAACTATGAGGCAAGGAACCGAAACTTCCTTGTGGTTCTCCCACAAACCGGTGTTGCCAACTTAACTTTGATGCTATAGGTATTGAAATTTTGGACAGCTCAGTAACCTTTTTTATTCCTGAACAGTGACAAAACTTTAGCGACTGCTCAGAACTTTAAATTAGGCTACAATTTTTTCCCCCCAAACATCCATACACCTGGAAAGATTATGTTATAATAAAGATTGTGTTAGCACTCCATTACTTATAAAATAATTAGTCTGTGCTCTGGGTAAATGTCTAGGAGTACACAATGCACGCATATCTACCGTTGCCAACAGCAACTACAGTTAACTGCTGTTGAAATTCTTTCAACCAATCGGCTGAGAGCGTTCCGAAGAGTGAACTTCAAAATTCCGAAGTGAACTTTGGAGCTCAGCCGCGATGCGGGGAGTGGTGCCACCAGACTGTCAATGCCAGCGCCTGGTCCCGCGAAGCAGGGAGAGCGGTGGCAGAACTACAGGTCCCAGGGGTCCCAGGGGAGGAGGGGGGCAGTGGCAGAACCGCAGGCCCCGGGTCCCAGAGGAGGAAGGGGACGGTGGCTAAACCCCAGACCCCGGGGGTCCCAGGGGAGCAGGGGTGCGATGAGGCGTGAGGGATGGAGCGGGTTTGAGAAGACACGGATGTGCCTGTCACCGGAGCAGGAGGCATGAATCACGGCGCGGGCTCACAGTTTCCATGCCGATGGGGGGGGAATCACACCCCCCCCACCCCCCCACCCCCCCGGATCCTCATCTCACCACGCTCACGCAGAAAGACAGCCCGTGTGTCAAGGAGTCTGGGTCAAATGCTGTTCCAGGCCTCTGGAAAAGACACTTCCAATTTCAGCACGACAGAGCCAAAATGGCGCTAAATGCATCCACCTGCACATCGACAGCTACAAACGGCCAAGAGCTGCCTTCAGTGCATCCTTATTTTCCCTACAAACAAATGTGGTGTTCAAGGATACTGTTACCCTCTCTAAAAACAAAAGTGTCATTTAATAGGCCATGGTCATAAATGGTCGCACTATCACTGATCTGGAATTATAAATTGTTATGGGGTAACACAGACAACGCACAGGTAACAAACAGAAATAGGTGTGTTAGCTACAAAGCGACATTCTTAAAACAGACCACAGCCCCCGCCGCCTCTCGGGCCAAGCCACAGAGTGACGGTTGTTCAAACTCAACAGCTGTTTTCGGCAGCGCTGACACAAGCACACCTTTATCCTCTCTCCAAAAAGAGAGCTGTCCCAGTTCGCCCCCTCCCCCTACACACGCTCCCCCTCCCACCTCCCCAGTCCCCCCCCCCCCCCTCAACTTGATGATATCACGCCTGCACCTGAAGCTCTTCTCCTCAATGAGCAGCCTGTGGCTTTGACAGTTCTGAGGGCACTGCATCACACCTGTGCATTCAAAGAGGAAACAAAGGAGCAAATAAATAAATAAATACACCGGCAGCCAGCAGGGTGGTGCGGTGGGTAGCACCGTCGCCTGTCCCTTTCTGTGTGGAGTTTGCATGTTCTCCCCGTGTCCGTGTGGGTTTCCTCCGGGTACTCCGGTTTCCTCCCACAGCCCAGAGACACGCAGGTTAGGTTAACTGGAGACTCTAAATAGCCCCTAGGTATGAGTGTGTGATGACTGGTGTGTGGGCCCTGCGATGGATTGGGGACAGGGTGTATTCCTGCCTCTCGCCCAAAGGCTCAAGACACACCCCCCCCCAGTGACCCTAACCAGGATTAAACAGGTTAGATAATGGATGGATGGATGGATGGATGGATGTACGGACGAAAGGATGGCTAAATAAATATGATTTTTAAAACCTAGTTTATAATCTGATGTTGTATGGATTGTAGAAATACAATTCCACTAACTAAAGAATAACTCCAGTGCGTGCTATCCCCCAGACAATAAAAAAAATGCCTACACTGACTATAGAATAGCACGTCTTTAAATCTAAACAAATGAATATACAACAGGTCAGAAGTCAGAAGCAGAAGGATCTCAAATGGAGACAAGAGCATAACATGAGATAGACTGCCTTCAGGGTCTCTGTTAAGGACGTGTGTCCAGCCTTGGGCTGATTCTACCCAAGGGCTCAGCACTTGGAGGAGGCTAACACAGAAGCCAACAAATTCACACGGTGACACACCGACCTATGTAGATTCACTACAGATTAATGCAGAGTCAAGGCACCTTCAAAGCATCCTTGTGTGTGTGTGGCATTATAATGAAAGCCACACCATTGAGGGGGGACCGGGGGACGAGGGGGGGGGGGGGTGCTAATGTAGCATCAGTAATTTCGTTATGGCTTCCATGTAACATATCACATTTCCTGAGAACTGTACTGGGCCCCCCCTCCACAGATCCCCAGTGGAAAAGACAGTTGACAGCTTGGACGGGGGGGGGGGGGTGGTTCTAGTGGACCGTAGATTCACTCGAGGGCGTAACTTTAGTTTGAATATTGGGGGGGTGGGGGTTTGAAATGCACAGACCCCAAGAACCCCATGCCCCCCCCCCCAGAAGAAATTTTCTTTAAAAGAACAGCTGTGAAATGATCACTAATGGCGAATTCTAAAGGGGGAAAATACTTCAGAATACTGATCAGTATGCCCCAATCAACACATGAAATTCCCATCTTTATTCTATGAAATAATATCTCTCCTCATCACGCTATATTATTTGACCTGTTTTGTAATATTGAGGGGGGGGGCGAGTTGTTTCTCCCCACCCCCCCCACCCCGTAAATTGCGCCATTGGCTTCACTTAACGTTATGGCACCGCGCCTGACCGGGATTACTCTGCGGGGTCAGGCGGGTCAAGTTCCAGGGACGTGCCTCGTCGACGAATCAATGTTCCGCCGCCTCTTCCGACGAATCGCGAGCCCAGCGCGGCCGGGCTTCCGACAGGAGGCGACAACTTCACGCCGATTCAGTCGGTGACCTTTAAAATAACGGCGGGTGCAACCTGTAGGCCGCAGGAAAGCAATCTCCCAATCAGGCCTGAAACTCGGGGGGCCGATACTAATTGACAATGTTGTACCTGGCCAGTCTTGTCCGGTACTGATCCTGCTAACACCACGCCTTGCATTATAGGGCAAATACAAACTGCAACCAAGTTCCCAACCAAGTTTGCACAGGATAAATCGGGCAAACGCGGACATTATCGCACATCCCTAACCCTAACAGTTTGCCGTTCTATTTGCCCGAATGGGGGGAGGGCCCTCGAAAAGCCTGGAATGATGCGTGAGAGACATGGATCAAGAGAGGAAGGGGGGCCCACAGACACTGCTTATGTACAGGGCCCAGAATTTTGTGCTGCACCCCTGGATGGACGGACCCGTTCGGCTTTCCCCCAGTTTTGCACTTCCTGCTGGTGAGTGACAGAGTGCTACTTGCTCTGACAGCTCCCTGTCCCCAGCGGGATTCGCGAGCCCCCCCCCCCCCCCTCTTCTCTCACACCCCTCCATCTCTAAGGAAGCTGCCGAAAATGAAAGGGGGGGGGGGGGGGGGATTTAAAGCCAAAACTAAAACTGCAGAAGCTGAGGTGTCTGGTGGCGTAGCCTGTAGAGCACTGTCCACGGGCTTCATTACGAGCCGCGACGTCGGCGGTTCGAGTCTGACCGCACGACCCTCGCGTGTCTCTCCCTCTCTCCCTCTCTCCTCCCCTGTTCTTCCTGTCTCTCTACACTGTTCTGACCAATAAAGCTGAAAAGCCCCCCAAAAAATAAATAAATTTAAAAACCGCAGAAGCTTGCATGGTCACCCGCGAGGACGGTCCACGGCAGCAGGCCTCCCTGCTGACCCTTGCGTTTCATTTCAAGTGGACGGCTAATTACTCCACAATGAAACTGCCGTTAACAGCGCTGCTCTTTACTTACAGTGGGATTAAACATTCGCTCCCATTAATTAAGAGCAACGGGCTCTCACAGTGCCGGCGAACTGTTAGTCTGCATCAACAACACCTAGCCTATTACGTGGAACATTTTGCGATGCACTCTCTGTTGTAGCCATCTAGATTTAGCCGCCGCGTGCGCAGGTGTTGCTTCGATTCCATCCGAACGTTTCATTCACTGCGGTTAGCATGACACGCTCTGAGCTTGTAGCCTCGCCCGCTAGCTTTACGGTCCGCCCGACTCTCGGTATCTTGACAGCGCGACAGCGGCTTCATTAAACGCGGCCTACCGCGTTATGATCTGTCGACTCCGCAGTCGTACATTTCCATCGTTACCAACCCGCTATTCGATCCAGGTTGACGTCACTTAAGTTTGCAGCGAAGTGTAATTGCAAGGACTGACCTTCCGAGACCCGTTCAGTAATCCCCCCCCCCCGCCCCCGCCCCCCGCCCCCCCGCCCCCCCAGCTCGTCACCGTGGTGATTAAACCGCGCGCCTCAGCTGTCGAGGACGTCCGTACGGCGGCGTTTGCCTGACGAAGCGGGGACTTCTACTTCCTGTCGTCATGTCAGCGTCCGGGCCGAAGGCCATTATCTCAGCAGCACAAACAACACGTCTGCGGAGGATCCAGCCCTTTCTGTAGTGTCGCTGTAAGCTTGATGGGAGAAAGGGAAGCCCGTCTGGCTGATTAGCGCGGCCCGGACACAGCGAAGCGTCCAGTTCTGCAGAGCGACACGTGAAGACATAGAGTGACATAACAGCAGCTTCTGCTCACAGGCCTACGCGTTCATGCTGCTGGTCCCTTCAGTGAAGTGAAGAAGCACCGATATCCTGGATTGGGGGGGGGGGGCGGGGGGGAGGGGGGGGATTAGCTCACCCAACAAATAGTTTGCTGATTAATGAATCACATTGTTACATTAAGAGACACGTGTTTTTGGAGAGTAGGTGGAATTTCGAATTGGAAAATAAATAAACTGTTTAGTGTTCCTCTAGAGGTTATCACTGACCACAGCCTGTCATTAGTTCAGGTTGTTTATTCCTTCTTAGATTTTTGAATTTAATGTGAAAATCTTTATCGTTGTAACACCCAGCAACTGAATGTGCAAGCGTCTGAACTGGGAGAAAATACTATCAAAATACAGTGCCAAGAAAATAACAGACATTGAGCTGTATAGGCTCATGCCTGTAAGCAAGCTTACTCTCAAAAGAAACGATTCTCCCTCTGAGGATGACCGTGTGAAGATCGAACCCCCCCCGCTATTGATATACCAGGGACAAGAAACTGTCATTCAGGGAAAAGTCACACTGAAGGCAAAAAGGTCTGAGCTCACAACAGGGGCTGAAAGAATGAACAGCTCAGGAGGAAGAGGAAGAAGAAGGAGAAGGAGAAGGAGAAGAACTAAACATTTCATAATAAGGAGCCAGGCGCAGTAGCTTTTTTAAAAAAAAGTTCTTTTTTTTTTTACAGGAAACAAACTCCGCTAAACATCCGCTACCCTGGATGTCTGTGGCGCGCTGGAGCGACTGGTGAATGCAGCACTTAGGGCACAATGGCGTATGGGAGGAGGCTAAAATCAGCCGTCAGCCGCGCGCGAGAGAGAGAGCGAAGGCGCGAGAGACGAAAAGAAACGTGCAATCAACACGCGAGGGGGAACCAACCCAGCTGACACCAGCAGCGTGCAATTAGTAAGGTTACAGGATAGAGTGCTGTACAATTAAACAGTCCATTTCCCATTTGTAGGATGTAATTGACTTTCGAAGTGAATTTTTTTTTTTTTTTTTTTTTTTTGCTATTCAGCTCATGCTTGGAGTAAAGGGGCTGGGGGGTAAGGGGTGGAGGGGGTGGGGGGGTTGGGGGGTTGAGGGGGGGGGGGGGCAGAACCCTCTAGAAGCTTTTAGATAACCGAGGGCCAGGTGTTCCTTACTGTGCCTACCACATACGTCACCCTCGTCTCACCACAAAAAAAAGAAAGAAAAATTATACTCCCTTTCTGCTGGGTGTTTGTGTGTTGATCCACTGCTGTCTTTCTCTCTCCCTCTCTCTTCATTTCATTTGTTTATTCATACATCCTCAACGTTGGCTTCTCACCTTTGACCCCCCCCCCCACACCAACCAACCAACCCCCCCCCCCCCCAAAAAAAAAAAACCTCTATTTCCTTTTGAATTGAATTACCCTGTCTGCGGCATTCCTTGCCTATCTATTAATCTGACTTGCCATTTAACTATCTTTTTATTTTTTTTGACTATCTCTCAAAGGTTGACTGCCTCTCCTCCTTCTCCATCTGTCAGTCAGCCTTTGTGTGCAAATCCCTCTTTTTTCCCCGCAAAAAAAAAAAAAAAACTGCATTATTCAATTTAGGGCCCGGCGTTTGATTTGCAGCTGGCACTGGGAAAAAAAAAAAAAAAAAAAACTAGCTCTGCCGCCGTCGCCGCCGTGTCTTCCGCCTGGCAACCGCTGTTGCTAATCGTCACCCACGCCCCCCGCTTTTCCCCCCTCTTAATATCCATTTACCTCGCAATCCCCATCTCTGCCGCACATTAATTTCCTTTGGCTTTGAATTAGCGGGTTTGCGAGTGGAGAGGGATTTAGGTGTTACAGCCCGGAGGCCTCTCTGTTTCACACCTGGAAATCAATTTGTGCGGGACTAGCGTTTCCTGAAAGCTGCTATTATTATTCGCTAATACCCTCGGTGTGATGGGTTCTGAGGTCAACCCCCCCCCCCATCTCACCTCAATGCCCACCACCCACTCCCACCCCCCCACCCCCCCCGAAAAACCTGCATTTAATTCAGTTCTCTTTTAGAGGCTAATCACAAGATCTACCACGGAAGTTAGCCTGCTATGGACACGTTGCCACGGAAATGGTGCGGCACGTGCCAATGGGGTGAACCGTTCTTTGCCGTCGATTACTTTTTACAGTTTTAAGCGCACTTTAGGGTGATTGTGTATCCGTTAGCTACGGAAGAGATTCAGGAGAGTAGGGAGTACGTGCGTGTGTGTGTATGCGTGTGCGTGCATGCCTGTGTGCCTGTGTGTGCACGCGTGCATACGTGCGCATACATGCAGCCCGTTGTGTGACACGTTGGGACTGTGTTCTGGCCGTTAACTTGATCAACGTATGTAAATGTTTAGAATATTTCAGGCCTTTACAGTCCAAGAGGAAACGAGCGACACGTTTGTTTGTTGCTCTGATAACCGTTATCTCTGATATCGCCTCAGGTTTGTTAGGAAAACGTATTCTGAATCCGTAAAGGAATCTGATTTGTCTGAAGGGTGATTTATTTTACTCCACAGTGTGTAATAATGATTGTGACGAGTGTAATAATGCTTGGGTTTTCAGAAGAACAGAATACGCATAATATCGCACGAAATACCATTAAGCTATCTTTTTTTATTTTTTTGTAAACTAACTACAGCAATCCATTAAACCTCAGACATTCTCTGGTCATCAGGCTTGTAAAACGCCTTCTGTACCAAGTAAAAATGAATCAGGTCAATCGCAGATTGTGTTTTACCACAGACACTTTCTTCTGCAACAGAAATTCAGTAAATCGAGCGCTCTGTGTTTTTGATGGCTATTGCCATCACCAACATATCCAAAATGATCAAGCAAATCAATCAATCAAATTTTATTTGTATAGCGTATTTCACAGCAATTGTCACAATATGCTTCACTGACAACCCTGGCCTAGACCCCCAACAGGAGCAAGCCTAAAGCAACAGTGGCAAGGAAAAACTCCCAGTGGCAGATGGGAAGAAACCTCGGAAGGAACCAGGCATGATAGCTACGATTTCAAGGACTGCTTAGATATCACATGCTTGTGTAACTGGACTGCAGACACTGCAATTTTTAGATAAAACTTTTTTCTTTTTTTTCTTTTTTGCTGTCATACAGTTTCTTGAAGCAGTGCACCTAGATGTCTGAATACGATTTACATTTTATATAGTTTGTTTTAACCGCCCGTTTGGAATTCCAAAACCAGTGTCCCCCTCCGCCGCTTGTCGAACAAAAAGTGACATTTAAAGACATTTTGTTCTGCACACACAGCCGAGCAAAGTCATGTCCGTCTCGAGAGAGGTGACTTAGATTAAAATATTCAACTGGGTGCCAATCTTTGCAAAGCCTCCAAATGTCTCTATCCTCCCTGGCAACAGAACACCACGGAACGTCCGATTGCAAATGTAGACCTTCCCCCCCCCCCCCCCCACCCGGCTCACCACTCACAGCTGTACATGCACAGTTATTGTGCGCCATAACATATTACCTCTGACCAAGAACAGCCTGTTTCTGTACTAAACATGGAGGGCTACTACAGGCTCAAATACGGACAGCTGCTGTACTACTTTGAGGGCTAAAACTGCGCCAAGGTCCAGCCAATCAGCTGTCTATAATCTGATAGAGGAAATGGATGTTTTTTTTTTGGTGCGATGCCATTGGACGCTTGCGGCTCATTCACAAACGCACAAAAACCCAGGAAGTGTGCGATTGGCTCCGGCGTGGGTGATTGACACTAATATAACACGTCCCTGTCTCGGGTGACTCTCTCTCTCCCAATACTGGATCGTGAAAAAAAAAAGATCCTCGGCCTTGACGCACAATCGGCTGGCCGGCGCGACTCGAACGGACTCAGACTCCCCCCGCCCCCCCCCCCCCCCCCGTTTTTTTCCCGAAAAAAAAAGAGGGCTGACAAATTGAGGCCGTGCGGGGTCCCGCCTCGCTCGGTGCCAAGGGTTTTCGAGTCCCCCCTATTAGCACCTCTGCTCCAACTGCAAATGGCTGCAATCCGTTGCCCTGGCAACACATCTCTCTCCCCACGGCTTGCTGTCATGCTAATCCTCCCCTTGGAAGAAGAAGAAAAAAAAAAGAGGTTAAGAAGAAGAAGAAGGAAGAAGAAGAAGAAGATGATGAAGAAGAAGAAAAAAGTTTAGGAAACTAATCACAGAACCACTGCCCTGTGAAGGGGGGTGGGGTGGTGGGGGTGGGGGGGAGGAAGGCAGGATTTGGAAGAGCAAAGTGCATCGCTGGCTTATGAGAAATAAAGGGTCTGGACATGTTGGCTTTACGGGGCAGGCGACATCCTGCAAGGTAATCCCCAACCCTGAAGCATCCTCTCGCTCCAGGGGCTGAGCGCGGCGAAGGTAAAGGGGGTAAGGGAAATGCAAAAAAAAAATTGAGTTTTCACTGGTGCAGTTAAAAAAAAAAAGGTGGAGAACCTTATGAATGAGAAAGGGCAACAGCATGCTACTTAGCCTTAACTTTATTGCCCAATTACACGCCGCACTCACTCTGTGCTTTGTACTCTGCCGCGAAGCAGTCACCTCCATATAACTCCTTTTAACGAACTGTTCATGTGCTACGGTCGGGGGCTTCCTGGAAAAATCCATCTATAATACAATAAGCTCGATTCGCGTCTAGACATCCTGAAACTTTTCTGAGGGGGGAAAAGAACGATGAGACCTGCAAAATATATCCCTGCCCTTTTGGAATTTATGCGTCCTTTTCTTTAAAAACAGAACTTGTGACTTGTGCAGCGAGGGCACAGAGGGAAAGCGATGAGCCGAAATGTTCGCTGTGGATTTGTTTCTGATGGACCGGAGCACTTTGTTCACTTTCCTCCACGAATAAATTGCTACCGAATCAAAAAAAATTGACTTTTTTTCTGTCATAAAAAAAATAAATAAAATCGTATACAGACAGCACGTTTCCTTACTTTGAAGGTTTTTTTCCTGCTCCGAACACTTGTTGCTTAATGCAGCACTATTGCACGTCTGTAAAGTGTGCCAATTCCTTTGATCGCTATTCATCTATGAGAAATCGTTTCGATATAGAAAACACATTACCTGTGATATATATGAAACCTTATTTATTCATTTATAATGATTAATTCATGCACTAATTTTCTCATCGACCGTTATCTTTGTTCAAGTTCGTAATTTCCTGATATTTTCCCAGATTATGGGGAGATATAAACATCGGGTGGGTTCATCTGTCTTTAACCTTCACTACAGGATTCATCGTGAAGTCATAGAGATTAGTATGAAAATTATTCCCCGCTCCTGACCCACAGTAGATTTCATTCTGTGCTGGCTTTTGAGATTAAATTGCCAAGGCGGAGTAAGCGTATTTTTATTTGATAATGATCCATGGACAAGTTTTTGATGTTTCCGATATTTTTTTAAATTAAATAACATTTTAAAAATCACACATTTAGCACCCACTTTCTACTACTGCAGCTTTCACTGATGTATTAGCACTGCCTTTTCACACATCACATGCAAGCTCTCTAATGATACTGAAAAAGCAGTTGGTTTTAAGTCTCGTCACTGATCTACTAATTATAATATAATTTAATATACAGTGTATATATATTTCATGTGCCATAGACTTTCATATATTTTTTTTGTGAAGCACACTAATATCATGCTTCCAAATTATGCAGAATCAGCTGTTGGTGGGTGTAGCGCCATCAGGGTTACAAAAAAATGGTGGGGGGGTGGGGGGGGGGGGGGTCAGGCCAATTGGCGGTTTAAAGGTACATTCCTCGTCTCCCATAATTACAGTTTACTGGCAGCCAGTGATCCCAATGCACACTTTTCATTCTCTTCCAGTGCTTTTAATAAAGGAAGCTTCACCAGGGTTTAAAAGATCGCTTTCTGCAATTTCCTGTACATTGTGTGTGTGTGTGTGTGTGTGTGTGTGTGTGTGTGAGTGTGAGTGTGTGTTCATAAAGCATGACCAAGAGGCCAAGACCTGACTTTCACATTCAGTATAAGTACAGGTTAGAAAAGGGAAATTCCAGTCATACAGTTAAATGTTCAGTATCGATTAAACAGAATCAAAAGTGATAACAAAAATTTGCTATGTGAGAACAAAATGTGACTCGGTCGAGAGATACGATTGTTCCTCCCCCTACGTTTGAGACGCAGCTTTGAAGTGAAGATCTGAATTAAGGAGAGAATAAATAAAAGAATAAGTAAATAAGTTAAGGTTGAGAACGAGGCATTTCTCTCATCGTAGCGAGCGGCCACTGTGTCTGACATGGCAGGGCAGCGCACTCGGGGCGAACGCAAATGCCGTGTGCCCAGATGAGCTCTCCTTCTTAAAGTGGGGGGGGGGTGGAGGGTGGAGGGTTGGGGGGGGGGGGGGGAGCGCTGAAAAATTCCCCTCTCGACGGCGGGAGAGTGGAGCAGATGGGACACAAATTGATTTCATGCACTTTTAAGTTCAAGGCAATTTCCCCCCCGTCTCTCCTGTGAAGTCCTCAGATCGCCTCGCCGGAGGACCCCGGAGCTCAGAGCGCTTCAAAGGCCTTTGAACCCGTCCCCCTGGCAACCTGGCTCCGCCCACCCAGTTCCTTCGAGGCTCCGCCCCCCCCCCCCACCCATCCGCCGCGCGACAGACGTCTGGACAGTCCCCGGGAGTGACCGCTCTCCAACCGAGAATCACAGCCTCTGTAGAGCCTCGGGGGGGGGCAAAAGTGTATCAAAGCCATTTCGTTTCATCTCTTTATTTGAACTACCCAGCTTCTTTTCTACCCCCTCTCTCTCTCTCTCTCTCTCTCTTTTTTCGGTGGGGAAGAAGGGAGATGGAACAGCCTGAGTCAGTTGAGTCAGTAAGCCAGAGCACGAACCGCAGTCAGGTGGGGGGGGGTGCGCGGGGATGGGGGGGGGGGGGGTGACAGCGTCTGGAGGGACGCTGGGGAGGAAAGGCGCGTTTACACTCGTGCCGAAAACCACAGTGGCCGCTCCTGATTGGCCGAGCGCGACCCCGGCGTGCCCCGTTCCCGGCGCTCTCAGGCCCGTGTAGGTAATCTCCAGCAGGGGGGGGGGGGATTGCCGTAGATAATACGACAGGTCTGCAGCGCGCGAGCCCCGCCAGACTACAAATAACCTTAAAAAAAGGCCGTGGCCAAGGTAACATCACAAACAATCTCCACCCATCAGGATCAATCACAGAGACAGAGGAGACGACGCAGAGCGAACCACTGCAGCTGACATCACTGCAGAGGACGGCGGGAGGGAACAATGTTCTTTTCTTTTTTTTTGGATGTAAATAGCAGACGGCCTATTGCTCTTCATCTAAGATTTTTCTTTGTATTTTTGTCCAAAAACTTGAAAAACATAAATAATCAGGTTCCTCCTGGCTGCGTTTATTACACTGATAGTTTTGGAGAAAAAAAAAATTGCCTTCGTCAGGTGTACAGAAAAAATCTTTAAAAATGCCATCACACGGTTGATTGCAAACATCACCTGACCTTAGAGGAAGTTGATCCGTGGCAGTATTTGGATCGATTTACTACCGGGGGTTACCTACCTCGGAAACAACAGCGTGCGCGAGTGGGGAAAATGAGTGCTTTCTGGGAAATTTAAAACTGTTTCAGAAGGACTCTGCGGCCAATTAATTGCGTGCCGGATAATGCCGGCTGACATTTGCCTGCTAAATCATTTAAAACCGAAGCCATTTGTCTTTTTTCCCCCGCTGTACACACACGTCGTTCGTGAATCTTCCAGGTGCCGCCGAAAAGACGCTGGGAAAGGTGACCATGAACGGATTCCCGTTTCCCTACTCCATTATCAAAAAAAAAACAAAAAAAACATCAGGCCACGTTTGACAAAAGAAAAAAAAAAAAATTTGCTGACGAAGAAGGTGCTGATTAATTGCCATGGCAACCTCCCTTGGTTAATAACGGTAGATTGATGGGGGATATGGGGGAGACCACGAGAGAAGAAGGGAAAGAGAGGGTGCTTTAAAGTGGGATTGTGGGGGAAATTACTGGGGGCTTTGTCCGATACGGAAAAGGCTGTTTCTGCATACTAACCAAGGGGTTAACCGTGTTCCCCTGAAGCAATTACAACCAATTGTGGCGGTAGTTAGTAATTAGTGGATTAACGGTAATGAGTCTCGCGTTGCCACGGAAACGGCGCTTTAGATGACAATCGTTCAAAGGCAGAGAGCACTCATACGAGTAAAAAAATATAGTTTTTGACTGTAGTATCTAGAGAAAAAAGAAAAAAAAACAGGAAATTGGTTTCCAATCCATTAAGCTATTTGCGCAAACGGGAAGCAATTTTAATTCCCACACTTCTATTCTTCGGTAATGTCATTTTGTTGTTGTTATTGATGTTTATGTTTTGTTTTTGTTTAAAAAAAAAAAAAAGAATAGTTACAATAGGTTAAACTGCAACAAAAAAACAAAACAAAACAAAATAACGCAATTAACTTCAAAGTGATTGTCATGGGCGAAGCGTTTCGAGAGTAAACTGACAGCGGCCTTCTCGGTTGCCACCGTGTGGGAGGCCGATAAATGGCGGTCACAAGTTCAGGTCCTTGAGCCGGTCTGTTTACGTTTCCAGACCATTGGTGAGAAATCAGCATATGCGCGCAGGTCAACGGGAGAGCTGTAGCCCCCCCCACAGCCCCCCAAAAAAACGCCCCCACCACTGTAGACCACAGCAGTGGTGCATTGGCAGAGAGGGCTGATGCAGGAATGTAATTAGCACGCACTTTTACTGTGGATTACACTGCATGATGGGGGGGGGGGGGGGGGGGGGGGGCATGAGCAGCACAGGGCATGATGGCAGTCTGTATACGCCCCCTCAACCCCCACCCCCAACCCCCCCCCCCCACCACCACCCAAAGAGCATGGCATATTTCCAACCAACAATCTGCAGAGATTGGAATGGGCTCCAGCACCTCCAGCGACCCTGACCAGGAATAAGCGGGTATAGATAATGGATGGATGGATGGATGGATGGATGAATATGCAAGGATACATTACACAGAATGTGAAGGAAGACTGGCAAAAAGTATCATTCCATCCTCTCTTTGAGGATAGCTTCACCCGAGGGCGGGAGCCAAGACTAGGCTTATTTCCTGGAGTGGTTGAGAGAGAGAGTCCTGTAGTTTCATTTTGCTGAAACCGGTAATGCAAGGAGAGCCAGGGAGCGCATCCAAGTGGAAAATTAGTGCTTTCTGTTCAAAATTAAAGTGAGATTAAGAGATTAGGGTTTGGTTTGAATGTCTTGGATCAGTCCATTTTGACTCCCTCAACCACCAATCTCCCCCCACTTCAGGTAATGTTGGTAATTAAAGTTTTTTTTTCCCCTTCCTTATCACGTCCTGGGTAGTAATTACTGACTTATTTCCACACAATGAAACAGAGATCAACTCCTGTAAACTAGCTCTCATATTACATTACAGAAACGATCGTAGGGGTTTCAATATATACCAAGTTTAACCCGGCTGACACTATGAAGAATTAGAGAGGCTCAAAATTTGTCAGCAATCAAGTCCAGCATGGATCCCTAAAGAATGTTTTCAGCACCTTGTTGAACCCGTGCCATGAAGAATTCAGGCTGTCCTAGAGGCAAAAGGGGGGGGGGGGGTCCTACCAGGAACTAGATAGGTGTACCTACTAAAGTGGCCACTGAGTGCATTTCAGGTAAAATGACTTGACTGCGTCGATTCCTGTTATTATCATCTACTGTCACGTGACTCCATTTTCACATTTATAACTCCCGGTCAATCTAAAGTACTGAACGGAGCAAAACAGTCACACATACTGATGAAGAGATAGGCCTGATGTTCAGAACAGGAACAGGAAATATTAATTGCACAGCCGGCCGTGGGAAAAAAAAACAAGCACGTTACAAAAAACGTTGAACAGACACAAGGTCTAGTTCTCCTTTATGCAGTTAACCAGGCGCAATTTGCATTCATTCACCCTGGGGGGTGAGACTCTCTCTGATTGGTTGCTTCTGTGACACGGCTTCGTTACAAGACACCTCCGCCAGACAATAAGGGCGTCATCTCTGCAGTCTGAAAAAATGACCTTTTTCCACAAATGATAACAACTTTTTAATGCATTTTAGCTTATGATATTGACTCCAATGTTAGTCTTTTTAGGTTGTCAACATAATTGGGTGTATGCTTTAAAATATTTTTTGGGGGGATTTCCTTTGCTTCTACAGTCATAGTTGAATGTACTCACTTTGGCCTAAATGCCTTCCTCATAAGTTATCTGAAGACGCCATCTTAGTTCCAGCCGGTAACCTAGGATACAGTCACATGTTCCACTGAAAGAGGTTAATGCCATATTCTGCTTTTCCTGCATATAAGCAATTAGACTTTCATTTCAAGTAAAGTGGGGAAAAGGTTAAATTCACATGTCAGATACCCATTTTTACACAGCTTATGTACTGTATCTATCCATCCATCCATCCATCCACTATCTAACCTGCTTGTCCTGTCTAGGGTCACGGAGGGTGCCTATCCCAGCATGCACTGGATGAGAGGCAGGAATGCTCATGCATCTACATACAATATTATCCAATTTACACACAGCTACACTGGATATTTACTGAAGCAGCGTAGTTTTTAAGTACCTGGACAATAATACAATTCCCCACCTTGGAATGGTGTCCACAACTTTTTAAGAAAATTCTTTTTCCAGCTGAACTACTGTGGCATACTACTACATGGCACTCCAAAAAACCAAGTACATTCAAATATTAATATTAAAGTACAACATTATTTATTTAGACCGCTTATTTATTGCAGGAACAGAAACCCTTACCGAGGGTGACATATGTTTATATATCTATTTACTCCACTGGATATTTAATGAAACAGGAAAAGACCCTGTACAGTCATATTACAACCCTCTCACATCCTGATTGCAGAATCTGGCAATGTAAAGGTTTTTCGTCTCTTTTTTCTCCCTCTCTCTCTCTCTCTCTCTCTCTCTCTCTCTCTCTCTCTCTCTCTCTCTCTCTCTCTCCCTCTTTCCCCTCTTTTTCTTTATTAAACAGTCTGTGCGAATGGGACCGGAGGAGTCCAGAAATGATTTATGACAGCTTGCGGAGACAGTGCAGATTTATAAAGAGGAGCGCGGGGGGGGGACAGGGGGACGGGGGGGGGGGGGGGGCAGATTAGGCTGAAATCTTGAGAGATAAAGATGAGATGTGGTCTGGGGGGCAGTGGCGAGACAGGGCCCTGTGTGCAGCGTGAGCTCGGCGAGCCTCTCGCTCCGGGCTCTGACAGACAGCGTCAAACAAACGAGCGTGGCGGCTCGGAGCAAGACGCCGCGCGTGTGTTTGGGGGGGGGGGGTGGGCGGGAGGGGCGGATGTCTTTCCTCAACCCCTCTCCTCAAGTTCAATTTGCAGGCTACTGTTTGATGTAGCATTTAAACAGAGCACGGGCAGCAAATTGAGCCAATTTGTCGAGCGACACAAGGGAAGGAAGCTCACAAACACACGCTGACATTATGACCTCAGCGAGGCACAGCATAGTTTTTCCAGAGACGACTGGGAAATATGGGAACGTTAAAAAAATCTCTCATTCCTATATTTCACGTATAGGCTAGCATTCGCCAGCACAAGTTGGTCTTGTAACCTGAAGGTCACAGGTTCGATTCCCCGGTAGGACACTGCCATTGTACCACCCTTGGGTAAGATACTCCACTTGCATAATTGCTTCAGTATACAACCAGCTGCATAACTGGATGCAATGTAAATGTTATGTAAAAAGTTGTTGTGTAAGTCGCTCTGGATAAGAGCGTCTGCTAAATGCCTGCAATGTAATGTAATGTAATGTCTAACAGTTCTGCTCTTAAAATATAGCACGAAAGGAGCTAGCTAGCGAGCGGGGGGGGGGGGGGGGGCGTAGACAGGCACCATTTACCTTAGAGATCCGCTTCCTTCTCCCCCCCCACCCCCCCCACCCCACCCCCCTCCCAGACTTATAAAAGACCGGGCGGAATTATCATCCCCAGATTTAATAGAGAGATCCATAATTTATGAGGCGCTGGGTGCAGTGCAAACAGGCCGGGCCTGCATAGGGCCTGCCGCCTGCCGAGCCTGTCCCCGGCCCGGGGTGTCTGGGTAATTAAGCGGGATTAGGTATGCATGGAGCCCATTCTGAGAGAGAGATTGGCTGGCCACCGCTATTATTATTATTATCATTATTATTATTGAAATGGATCAGAAGGGGGCTTAAGTCTCCGACCGGGAGGGTGGAGAGGTAACAGGAAAGATGGGTTTTTGTGGAGATTTTAAAGAAGAAGAAGAAGAAGATAAAAATCCCTGATTCAGGCAAACTAAGAGGGTGGGGGGGTGGGGGGGGGGGGGGACGTGGCGGTCACATGGTGCAGTTGATCCTCTCATGTGAAGAAGGGCCGGATGAGCTGCATCAAAGCATCCGGGTTGAGCTCATTCACACTTCACACCTCTCTATCTCTCCTTCTCTCTCTCTCTCCCCCTCTCTCCCACTCTCTCTATCTCTCCTTCTCTCTCTCTCTCCCCCTCTCTCCCACTCTCTCTGTCCCTCTCCCTCTCTACCTATCTTTCTCTCTCTCTCTCTCTCTCCCCCTCTCTCCCACTCTCTCTGTCCCTCTCCCTCTCTACCGATCTTTCTCTCTCTCTCTCTGTCTGTCTGTCTCTCTCGCTCTCTCTCTCTCTCCCTCTCCCTCTCTACCTATCTTTCTCTCTCTCTCTCTCTGTCTGTCTGTCTCTCTCTCTCTCTCGCTCTCTCAAATGAACACACATTATTGACACAATATACATATGGCATAATTATTACGCAGAATTGCAGAAAGACAATTAATATACAGCACCTGCATATTCTCTCTCTCAATGAGTCTCTCTCTCCCCCTCTCTCTCTCTCTCTCTCACTCCATCTCTCTCTCCATCTCTCCCTCTCTCCCATGCACACAAACTGAAACGGCCGTTCCTAATTTGTATGAAAATGTGCATGTATTGTGCCTCATTTGCAAGAGAGCCTTGGGCTGGCCTCATTTGCATGAGCAGACTCCAGAGTTATCTCATATCAGGTGACCACAGACACTGCAAAAAAACACACACGCACGCTCACACGCACCAACATACACACACACACACACACACACACACTGAAACGGCCTTCCAACGCCCAACACACTCTCTCACTAACGCCAGCGTTTGCTTAAAAAAATAATTTTAAAAAACCCCTTTTCAAATAAACCTTCGCTACGCGTCGCGTTCTAATCCGCACGCGCGATGCGCACGCCTTTCAGAGGAAACGGCGTCCCCTTTTCAACCGAGTGTCAAATCCAGAGAGAGAGAGAGAGAGAGAGAGAGAGAGAGAGAGAGAGAGAGACATTGCCCTGAAAAGACGTGCTTGCCAGCTCTTGTCTGAGCAGCTGAATCTAGTCCCTGTTTGTGCTTTTTACAGTCGGAACCTTCGGCGACAAACAACCCCGGGAGAAATGCAAAGCCGTCCCCCCCGGGGGAGGGAACCTGCCTGAGGCCTCAGAAATCCTATTTACAACAAGCTGCGCTTGTTACTTACATCAAAATAGAGCGCTGGAGCTTTTTTTCTTCTCCCTGTTTTTTTTTTTTGGGGGTGGGGGGGTGGGATGGGGTGGGCGGGACGGACGCACGCAGCGTCTCATCCCAAAGACCGGGACTGGGCCCTGACCTGCTCCCCTGGAAGAGCTCTACGAAAAAACCAGCTCTACGAAAAACCTTTCCATGCTGCAGTCCCCCCCACCCCCCCCGCCCCCCCCGCCCCCGACCTCTCATCCTCGGCCGTGGCCTATCAGGTTCAATTAGGAGATCCACCGCCTCTGGCGGCCATGTTTGTCATAATCCATTGGATGGCGCGCGTTGGAGATATTGAAGGAAAGGACAGGAAATCAATAGCAAGAATTGGGCCTGCCAGGCCCGGGGGGGGGGGGGGGGGGGGGAGGTCTCCTTACCCCAGTTTCACTATCCCGATTCAGATCTCCTCCATCAGGCCCTTACCCCCCCCTCCTCCCCCGCCCCCCCCCCCCCCTCGCTTCCTCCCACTGTGAAATTCAATTTCACCAGCAGTTTTATAAAGTCAAATTTCTTCTTCCCTCGATCTTTAACTCACCCCCCCGCCGCCCCCCCCCGTCCCCATCTCCTCTCCTCCTCAATTCCACGGGCTGTTCTCTCTGCAGGGAAAGTGTAACCAGCCTCTCCAAACTGCGGTGCGAATTGCACCCCTCCCCTCCTCTGTGTCACTGTCTGCAGCTGTACAATAAAGCTATGCAGGAAATCTCCAAAATCTCACCTCTGACCCACAGGTGGGGGCTGCCGACCAAAATAGGGCAGGATTAGTTTTTAAAAATAAAAAATAAAAAAAATAAAAAATACAAGATGCACAACTCATAAGATTCGCCTGATGGCATTACTGAGAAAATAGTTGGGGGTAAGGAATAAAAAAAAAAAAAAATCATGGAAATGCAGGTTAATAATGACCAGGACCCAACACAGGACCCAACACAGGTTCTTGTGTCCTTGCTAAGTCACAAAGAAATCTAACTGCATACATATGGCTCCAGGAAGAACAGAATTCTGGAGTACAACATGATATACGTACATATGTCCGGGGCAATGAAAAAAGAGAACTACACTAAAAATGGAATATATATCAAGAAAGGCCCGGAAATAGAGAATTATCCCCGAATTATAGCCGATGCTAATTAGTCCAGTAATTTGGTGCCAGTGGGAACGGTGCGGCACGTTGTCCGTAAATAAGCCACCCTCTTGTTTTTGTTTGCAGCGTCTGCACCTCTGGGGCCGCTAGTTTCCATATGTTTGTGCGCAACGCTTCAGGGGCCGTGAGAATTGTTTTTTTTTTTTGCCCTTCAGGGCCACCGTTAGTTTTTTCCGTTAACAGGAGGCCTTTCCCAGAGTGCTTAGAGAGGGATAGAGAGGGAGAGACCGGAGGGAAACAAGGTCAGCAACTCCTTGACAACCAGCCCCATCTGTGAGGTCATTATCATTTCATTACCAGCTTGCATCGATGGCCACCATGGTTTTCTCCTGGACACGATCTCCATAGTAACTACTGATTTGTGTTTGTTGAGCCCAGTTGTTCTTTGAACAGTTACCTCTTAATGGTGTTGTACCATGAAAAGCAGTTGCCTTGTGCATGTGTGTATGAGTGTGTGTGTGTGTGTGTGTGTGTGTGTGTGCACCCGTGCCTGAGGACCATACGGGACATCTTGACCAGGAATCCAAAGCATCCCCTCTCTCTCCGTGTGAGAAAAAGCTCAAGACAAGGAGCGATTACCGGGCTGCTTTGCTACCCAGCACGGCTTCGCAGCAGAGATCCGCACGGTGTGCACTTTCCCAGGGGGGTTTCTGCCGAAGAAAGTAGATGAGTGGGTGTCAAGTGGATAGGTTTTGATTACTCACATTGTCAGCCCTTCGCAAAGTCTACCCAAAGAGCTTTGCACTTTTCTTTCCTCTCCCCTCCACCCCCTCCTCCCTCCCTCCTCCCCTCCCCTTCCTCTATCCTTCAAGGATGCAGAACAAATGGGTAAGGAATATTTCCCATAGGAAACGCTCCACCTCAAAAAAATCTATAAAGTCCTCCATCAAAATCAGCCCCCCCCCCCCGCCGTCTCTTCCTCACGACACTAATCCACAGTCACATGGCCCTGCTCTTCAAAGAACCTTGACAACGAGCAGCCGCCGCTCACCCCGACCCCGGCTCCCGCGCATACACACCGTTACGGGAATTGAATCTCGATGTTTCATCACACGGAGAGGGAGGGCGGCTCTCGCCTTCCGAAAAAAAAACCGGGGACCCCACCCTAAAAAAAATAAAATAAAAATAAACCCTCTCCAAGGAAGCAGAGAAAAACTGAACCCGAAAAAGTGTCACCAAAAAAATTGTTAATGCTCCGATGTTTTTTTTCTTCTTCTTCCGAAAAAGAAATAAGATCCCTTCATCTTTTCCCTCTCTCAAGTGTCAGATAAATGTCCAAATGTAGCCGGCAGGTTGTCCTCGCTGGTTGCCAGATCAGTCATAACCCCCCTAAACCCCCTCCCACCCCTCCCGACGCATGGTGAATTAGACTGCACATGCCCCTGTGTGTTGAGATTCCCCTCCCCGGTTCAAGCAAGCGGCAGACCTGACCTTCCAGACGGCTTAATTGGCAACCTCCTCCTGCCGTTTGGTCAGAGGAAGTGATGTTTCACACAGACACAAGAGGCAGGCGGAGCATGATAAGGTTACACCGACAAGAGAAAGCACACGGGCCTCTCTTTTCTCTTTTCTTCTTTTTTTCTTCTTTTTTTGAGAGGGAGGATGAAATTGGGATCGCGCCCCAAAAATTTTTAAGAGAGCAGGACTGGTGCGAACGCAAATAAAAAAAAAAAAACAAACCGACGCGGGGACTGAGGGCGCCGATGTCGGGAACTCCTTCGCCATCACGCGCATATTCATCATCGCACGCTTGCGCACGTGCGTTCCCGTCCGTGCGGTGGGGTTATTTACGGCACGGTTGCGGGTGGGGGGGGGGGGGGGGGGTGGTCGGGGGGGGGACGCTTTTAATTTGAAAGTTCTGGCACCTCAGCCGCCGCTGCCCAGAAGTGGATCCCGGTTTTTCTCCGTATGGCAAATAAATTACAGGGGGGGCGAGCGAGGGGAAGTGGGGGGGGGGGGGGGGGGGGGGGGAGGGAGGGAGATCCACTCACTTTAATTACACCCTTGGCTGGTGTCAGCCCCCCGTGCGGACCGGTCCCCTTCCCCCCCCCCCCCCCCCCCCTCCGTTATTAACGACCCCAGGCCAACTCAACTCGGTCTCCGCTACTTTAAAATGCATGGAGGGGCTCGGACCCACAGGACGGAGACGGGAGGGGGGGGTCGCAGGTGGGTTGGGGGGGTTGGGGGGGGGGCAGGGGGTGATGGGAGGAGGGGGGCACCTTCTGCATCGAGCCTAGGCCTCATCTTTCCTGTCCTTTCCTTTTAAGATGTGATTCACAATCGCTGATGTCTGCATGTTATTAGTGTATATATATATATATATAAATATATATATGTATGCACAGATATCAAAGGGATGCGAGATTGAGACTCGAGCCTTATAAATAAATAAAAAAAACAAACAAGCGATGAATAAAAGGGAATTTTATAGCGGGCGTCTGTGGCGAAAAAACGAGGGATAAGCCACGTGTGTGTGTGTGTGTACGCGTGTGTGCGTGTGTGTGCTGTGTGTCTGTGTCTGTGTGTGTGTGCGTGTGTGTGTGCGCGCGCGTCTGTGTGTGTGTACGCGTGTGTGTGTGCGTATGCGTGCCTGCGTGTGTGTGTGTGTGTGCGTGTGTGTGCACGCGTGTGTGTGCGCGTGTCTGTGTGTGTGTGTGCGCGCGTGTGTGTACGCGTGTGTGTGTGTGTGTGTGTGCGTGTGTGTGTGTGTGTGCACGTGTGTGTGTGTGTGTGCGTGCGTGTGTGCGCGTCTGCGTGTGTGTGTGTGCATGTGTGTGCGTGTGTGTGTGTGTGTGTGCGTGTCTGTGTGTGTGTGTGTCTGTGTGTGTATGGTTAGGAGGCTTGTGAGCGGGCGTTGCGGTGCATTGCCTATTATAAACACAATGCGAGCGCTATTTAAATGTGAGGGGAGAGGAGAGCAGGTCGGCTGAGCGCCGAGCTGATATGACAGCCGGTAATGAGATCCTTTGATGTGGCAGACGAGCAGGAGGAGAGGAGGGGGGGGGGGGGGGGGGGAGAAGGAAGGAGAGAGGCTTTAAGGAGGAGAGAGGTGAGGTGGGGAGGGGGGGGGGCAGGTTGGACGGTTGTAGCCGGGGTGAGAGAGGTGGGGCAGGAGCCACAGACGGCCTAGTATGGATGGACAGAGAGACAGACGGATGGGAAATAAACAGACGAAAAGAGCTGATGGGAGAGGAGAGAATCTCCAATATCTGGGACTCCCAGGGTGGAGAGGAGGGCTGGGGACCCTGTAGGGGTGTTAGTTTTGGGGTGGGGGGGTGGGGGGGGGGGGGGGGGGGAAGAGACCTTGGTGACCAGGCTAGCCATCCGTGTCAGGAGCAGGGGGGGGGGGGAGCAGCCTGGATTGAGGGCTACCTGTCGGGTGCAGGTGGCAATGCTACAGACAGGACACAGTCCCTGCCACCACAGACCTTTCCACACATAGGCCTGTGTGTCCAGGGCGTGAGCACTGACTCCCACACACACACACACACACACACACACACACACACTGACCAATAAACACACCGACTCCCACACACACACACACACACACACACACACTGACCAATAAACACACCGACTCACACACACACACACACACACACATGACCAATAAACACACTGACTCACACACAGAGCAGTAAATGAACCACATATCCACACACAAATACAGACATGCATGTTATACTATGTTTGTATGACAGTGTACTAATGTAATGAAATAAACTCTATCGAGCGGCTTTCATAAGGAAACAAGCAGAGGAAAACCATTGGAAAACAATGGATCTAAAAAGACAATAATGTAAAATAAAAAAAAACATACAGAATCAAACTAGAGGATAAAAATACTCAGCAGAAAACAAGGGTATAATCACCATTTCAACAGTAATTACATCAAAGCCATCTGAACAACAGATTTTTCACCTGAGACTAATTTCTCTGGTAAGCTATTTGCAGTTATATATACAGTATGTATAACACACACACACACACATATATATACACACACACACACACTTTCCTGCACAAGAGATGTGCGCTCTCTGCAAGCAGTTTCAATAGACGTGACAACAGCCATTGAGAAGCTCCTGCAAATGCAACCTCTAGCCCATTCATTCTCATTCATGTTTTATGTGACTGCGAATCATTTGTGGATTTTATGACCTCGCGCCCCCCCACCCCTCCTCTCCCCCTCCCCCCCCCCTCCCCTTACCAGGAAATGACCTAGAACCAGGCTCCAGCACACAGACGCAGAGTCCTACGGTGACTCCCCACGGACGGAATCTCTCGCCTTCTAGAATGTTCCGTCGCCCGGAGACAGGGAAAGAGACGAGGGAGAGGGAGAGGAAGAGGAGAGGGAGAGGGAGAGGGAGAGGGAGAGGAGAGGGAGAGGAGAGGAGAGGGAGAGAGGGAGAGGGAGAGGAGAGGAGAGGGAGAGGGAGAGGGAGAGGGAGAGGGAGAGGGAGAGGGAGAGGAGAGGGAGAGGGAGAGGGAGAGGGAGGGGAGAGGGAGAGGGAGAGGGGCACCAGTCAGATGTCAGTCATTGTGATCAGGCTGTCAGGCGAGGAGGAGGGGCACACCTGGCTCGGTTAGCCACTCAGCCGCGGGCACATTTCACTCCAACGCCACCAATCCGGGATTAGCTGAGCCCCACGATCAATCTTCAACCCGAGCAGGAGAAGAAGAAAAAAAAAAGGGCTAAAGCTGATCTAGAGGCTCAGTGCCGGGGGGGGGGGGGGGGCGGTATTTAACACCCCTTCAGGATATTCACAGATCACAACTGTCCCGGTCTGAGGAGGCTGGATTTTGGGGACACACACCCCCTCTGGGTACGGAGCAGAGGTCAGTGCACCCCCCCCACACACACACACACACACGTGCACACACACACTACGCCCAGTGCTAAAGGGTCAAATGTCAAGTCCTCTTTGCCTGACAGTACATCTTAAAATCCAAAGAAATAAAAGGGAGTACATGAGAAAACTCATCTTCAAAAAACAAAGATGTCACACCATTGTAGTTCTGACATTTCCAAGCCGTAAGTGTAACTGTAGCTGTGTTTGAAGATACTGATTTTTTACAAAACTACAATAAAACTTTGCTTCCAAAAAAACACGAGGCCTTGACACGTGTCACATTCGCTGATTGAAAACAAATTGGCTGTACCCCTTCACAAAAGCGTGATTCAAAGACGTGGGTGTGGGTAGAGATAGACATTGTCTCTGTAGTTTAATTGGGAACATGCGAAAAAAAAACGTTATTTCATCTACCTGGAGAGAAAAAAAAAAAAAAGTGTATTTTTGTGACTCTGGGGTTGATTTGGTAATGACAGGGCTTGTCCGTCCTCTCCCATATTAGTTTGTTTATGTTCCTGTGCAGGTGCCCACGTTTCAATTTGAGAAACCCGAAGGCTTGCTGTGGGAGTCGCTCCGACAGCTGACAGGACCGGTAAGTGTCTTGTCAAGGCCGCGACAGCACCACTCCAATTTGGATCCAATCACTGACAGTAGGCCTAACCCCTGTTTTCAAGAAGTCTAAAAACCAGCCGGAGAAAAGGCTCGCATTTCAGCGCCGTGTGGCTCCTGCTGCGTACAGCTTCTGCGTGAGGAGCTGCAAGCGTAAACCCGGACACGCAACATTACGGCTAAATGCCAAACCCAGGCTCAGAGAAGAGTCGTTTATAACCCTCCATTTTGTTTGCGGCGTTGATGACATCACGTTAATTACGGCCGGCGCCGGCTGTACCCCCATCTCGAGCGCCGGAGGGGGCGAGCCTCGATATCCCGCTTCCTTCCTTCCGCCGCGGAGATTGAAGATTACAGACGTTTGCAGCGTGCAAAACTTACGCCGCCTCGTTTCCTCGACGTCTCCGTGGCCCGTCGCCAAGCAACCTGAGGAGCGCCTCACACCAACGGGGTGTGCTCTGTGTCCAACTTCCATCAGTCAACACCACCCTGTCTAGGGTTTCCCAAAATATGTTGGTGTGGATAAAGACATTTTGCTTAAAACATGGCTCTGGCTAGGAATTCAGTTAACACGGGTACTTAACTCTGACTGACAATTAAAAACGAGTAGTTCTTTTTTTCCTGCACTGCCACCTCACAGCGAGGAGGTCCCGGGTTCAAATCCTGGCCGGGGCCTTTCCGTGTGAATGTTCTGAATGTTCTCCCCTCGTCTGCACGGGTTTTCTCCAGGTACTCATAGTCCAAAGACATGCAGTCAGGCTGATTTGGAGAGTCCAAATCGCCCTAAGTATGAGTGTGTGAGTGAATGTGTGTGTGTGTGCATTGTGATGGATTGGCAACCTGTCTAGGGTGTATTCTGGCCTCTCACCCAATGGATGGATCAGAGACCTGCGCCATCTGCGCACGATCTGAAAGTTAGATATTAATACATTTATGTTGAGGTGTCATTTACAGTTCTTTCCAGGTGACATGGTGTGGATCAGATTTAAATTACAGTGGCTCCTATTTGCTGCTCCCGCCAACGGGGAGTTCTAGCCAGCAGCCTTTTTATATCCGAGAGGTGTCTTCGCGGTCGACAGCTCTTCGACGGCGGCGCAGCTTCGCCGCGTCTGAGTGACGACCCGATTAAGACGCAGGAAAAGTTCAAAGTGTCGTCCGCGAGGCCCCTCGCGCAACGTTTCGTTAAATCGTACTTTTTTTACGACGTAAAAGTCCCGAGTCGTTTTGACGTTTGACGTTTCCTGGGTCCACACTAGAAAGCAGCTGTGGTTCCTTAGACCTGCACTGCTTCAGTATACATCCAGCTGCGCAAATGCCGCGTGAAAGCCGCTCTGGACAAGAGCATCTGCTAAACGCCGGAACGGTGATGTAATGTCATGAAATGAAATGTAACGTCAAACGAA